>VYXH01009534.1:21963-137337 GCA_013397275.1 Burhinus bistriatus
CCCCCCCTTAGTTTCCTAATTTATCCCTCTCCTCATTTGACCAGATTGGATAAAGCTAGAGTCAAATGGGTACAGAAATATTGAAAGGTTAAATACACTTATTTTGGTAGTCAAAACACCTTGAAATCCAATGAAGTAGTTTAACTTGATAATTTCCTCTGAATTAAACATCTTTGATTCATCACTACTTTGAAAATTCTGCTTCTGAATGCTACTGAAGTGATCATGTTTTGTTTTGCTGTTTGTTAAAGGAAATTTTATGCTGCTTTGGGGGGTTATATTTCTTCTAAGTAGTACGTTTTTGTTGTTTGGTTTGGTTTCCAGCACTATTTCATCAGCTGCCATGTTTTTCATCAGAACAATGAATTTGCTGTTGCAGAAGAAATAATGAGTGGAAGTGAAAGGTCAAGGAAAGGGCTGTTGTCACATTTCCAGTGGGGACTGACAAAAATAAAAGCAGACATCTGCTTGACCACTTTACTACCATTTCATCTGAATTATTCCAGAACAAATTGGTTTTAGTCAGTTGTTTTATAGCTAATATATTCTTTACATTTATGCTTCTCTTGAATAGTCATATTTGGATAATTTTTTAGATGTGTCCAATAAATGAGCTACAAAATTTGGCGGTGCAATTATTTACAGCTGTACCTTGTGATTTGCTTTTTGCTTAATGTTCATGTGCATTAATATGTATTTGCTATATATGTTAATAATTTCTATTTAATACTGTGAAATGGTGAGATCTGGAGTGAAGGATCACATTTAGGTGCTGTACATAATTCACAAATCCAGGAGAACTAACAGCTGAGTGCTACATCATGTTATTTTTCTCAGAATTGGATTAAAAACATTTTTTAACGTCAGCATTTGATGTATAATCTCTCCGATTCTTAGGTCAGACATTTGAAGTTAAGGGCAGTTAGCCTGCTATTTGTAAAACCATAATTGAAATATTTTGCAATTTTAATATTGTGTTTTATAGACATAGATTGCTAACATCTTGTTCATATCGTTATTGTCAATATTAGTGTATTTGAATGCATTAATCCTACAAGTTGAACTTCTTGATTTCTTCAAATCGAATAAATCAAAATTTCCCCTAGATATCTTATTTTTAACAAAAATAATTTGAGAAATTGTCATCTGACTAAAACCAAAGTACCTCGCTGTAAAGATATATTATATTTAATCTAATCTTATAACGCTGGTGGTGATTGTAATTAGATTCACTTTGGGTTTTTTCACTCCATAGTTCTCATTTTCTTAAACACCAGTGCAGTAGCCATGTAGTAAATGGCAGTAAACTAGCCTTTTCTGTAGTACTTTGTAAAAAAACATTCTGATGGAAAGTGACCATCTTAGTATCTGATATGTACCTATTTAATTTTTCTAATCCAGGGTCGATTCTGAAGAAACTTTTGCACACTGGAAATTCTCTCAAGGTATTTCTATTTGATGTATTCATATTTCTTTTCACTTTAATTGTTACGAAGCATATTGCTTCAGTTTTCCAGTATCAGTGTAATTTTACTTATTCACCTTTTAATCATAAATTTTATTATTGTAATCCTAGGTTATTTTAATATTTATCTTCAGTTGTTTTGCTGTTCTAATGATCTTTGTAAAGTTACCTGGAGAAGGTATCAATACATTTTGCTTAATACTTTATTTTTTCAGATCTCTCGAGCACTAAGTATGCTTATTTTTCTTTTTTTAAATGCATTGTTAAAATTAAAACTGTATCTTGTTAATAAAAAAACCCAGTAAATAAACTTAGTAAACTTACTGAATACGCTACCTTGGGTGGTTTTGTTGCATCTCGGTTTTCATGGGGATCTTCTGATCCCAGTGATGTTGAGGACAATAGCTTGCTTTGACCTCTGTGGGGCCAAGATTTCAGACTTAGTAAGGCATGAAGTATTAGCAGCTCCCTGGTTATGCGTTACGCTTGCTGTTGTATTTCCAGAGCCCCTTTTAAGACTGAGTCTTGAGACTAGCCAAGACGCATTTGGCCTCAGGAACTAGGGGAGTGGAACTAGAACTTTTTGGCCTCTGATTGAAGTGGAAGTGGTAATGCTGTCTCCTTGGAGTGCCACTGCCTTGGGTACAGCTTGCTCCCACCCTTCTCTGCTCATGATTGAATTAATAATGTGATTACTCTTGATATGATGGAAAGACTGACAAGCACATAGCTGGGATGAAAGTACTTGTCCTGCATTTTCATAACTGTGTTACTGTACACGCAAATTTGTTTTAATATATGTTTCTACAAAATCATCCCCTTGTAGATAAGATGTGAAGGAATCCGACTGTTTCTTCTCTGGCTTCAAGCGCTTCAGACTAACTGTGCGGAAGAGCAGATATTAATATTTGCATGCCTTGTGCCTGGCTTTCCACCCATTATGTCCTCACGAGGTCCCTGTACACTAGATAACCTCATTAGTCCTCCTAATTCACCAGATGGTGAGTAAAGGAACAGAATTTCCGTGACGGGTGTATTGCCTCCCCCTTCCACTGAGGTGGTTGTGGAGCTGTAGAGTTTCTTGTGGGGAAGATGTCACATGGATGATACTATTTGTCTTTATAATTCAGAGATGTACTGAATTTGTCAAGCTATTGTATTTGTTGCAGCTGTACAGCCTTCTGATCTTGTCATTTGGAGTTCAGAATGGTTGGGTTTGGTTTTTTTTTGTTGTTTTTTTTTTAATTGAGATGCAGCTGTATGAACATGTTACTGCAAAATAAGTAGGTATGTAAATTTACAGCGTGTTGGTTAATCTGCAGTGATTGCTTGTGTTAACCCTTCCAAACTGCAGTAAATCAGAGATTGGTGCCATCCACAATTGTTTGCAGGGGGACTTGGGGAAATACAGGAAGCCCAAGCAGTTACTGGTCTTTGACTTTATACAACTTAGTAGCACATTAATGATTCTTTTCAAATTAATGTTTGTATAGAAAATATCTTTTATTTAACTATTTTCAAGTTTTCTATGTTTAAAACATTTTCTTTTTATTTTAGCTAAGATTTTTCCAGAAGAAATAACCCCACTTTTGCCAGCTGTCTCTGGAGAGAAAATTGCTGAAGACCAAACCTGCTATTTTCTTCAGCTACTGTTAAAATATATGGTAATTCAGGTGCGGAGGATATAGCTTTTTAACTATTCATATTTGGAGGAATGTACTTGCGGTAGAAAATTAAGTCTAGGCTGTATCTATCTGGAGCTGGTTTTGCCCCTCCCCAGGAAGAAGCTGTCTTCTGCACTTTGTTATTCTTGTTTTTAAAAGGAAAATTATCCCAAAGGTATTTCCTTATGCCATTTTTGGTGAAAATCAGAAGTTTCTCACACTTATGATAAGAATTAATGAATGTTATCCAAATTTGCAGGATAACAGACTATTTTATGTGTTTGTGGTTACATTTAGAAAATCGATATGGAGGAAAGATGCAATTTGTTCTCTTTGGATAGATACATAGCTAAGACGACATGTAAAGGACCACTGGAGAAAGAGATAAAAAAGGAGAGATGGCATCTGAGATTTTTATTTTTTTTTAAGGATGCAAGTAACATATGCATCAAAAATTTTAATTGGAAATAGATCAGATTAACCTGTACAGGAAAGAAAATAAGATAATGTATATATTTAAAAAGTACAAATTAAGCAACATTTTAAATAAAGTGGAAACTATATAGACAATGAACACTAAAGAACTCAATATTAAAAATGAACGATAAAAGATAATGAAATACTTGGAGATACTTTTTTTTATATCAAAAGGCAAGACCAAAATGATATTTGGAAGAGGTTTTGTTATCTTGAATAAATGCTTTATTTTGAAAAGTGGCTGTATGAAATTATCAACTTCCTACACGGCATTCTTTGTTTTACATATCGGAGTCTCACAACACTTCAGTTAAAAAAAAAATAAATATTTTCACTGTTCTTTTTATACTCTTATTATGTGTTTGGGATCTAAGAAAGCTGACTACACTATAAATCCAATTGCATTGTGGTTCATCAACATTCATTTATTTGTGTTGCTCAGTAAAGGGGAGCACAGTTGGGCAGTAACCTTCTTGCTGCAGACAAGAGATTAAATTAAAATAATCTGATGCAAGTGCAGAACAATTGCTGAGAGCCAGCACATAAAGCAAATCTACATCTTCAAGAAAATTTATATCTGCAACTGGGTAGAATTTAATGAGTCAGTTTATTTACATAACAAATAGAATGATACAAAAACTGCAACAGTCTTGTTTCCAAGCTCTACATGTTGTCTTTTGCAAAAGTAGGACATTACAAGTTCTACAATTTTTTAGAAATTTGGAAGAAAATCTAGTACATACTAAAATAAGAAAATGTGTTTAAAATAAGTAAATAAATCTCATGTGACTGATGTAAACAAGTCAGTTTTTCTTTAACTTAATAAATTATCATCTTGATGTAGATTCAGTAAAATTGTTGTCTGCTATATACAGTTGGACAGGCTTTTTAAAGAGCTTTTACTGGGGGGGGGGGAAATGAATCCTGTAGTCTTTTGATGTTGCTTAAAAAAATAAAGATAAAGGAGGTGGGCCTGAATTTAAAGTATATGTCAAAAGATAAATACTTTCAGTGCTCACTTGAGTTTCACAAAAAGAGAAGTGATATAGGAGACTAAAACCCAGGTATGTCTAAGTCATCAGTGGAAAAAAATGCTTCATTGTAGAGATGGCTACTTTTACCTTTCTTATTTGAGATTATATTGGATTTTCTTATACAAATAAAGAAAACACACCCATATTGGTTATGTGCAACTTATTGCAAGTTAAAGGTGGAAGCAACTTGAAAGTATGTGTATGACTCTTTAGTGTTGATCTATGCAAGAACAGAACCTTTAAAAACAAACTTGGATGTCAGCCTCTTTCTTGTCAGTGGAAATTACTTGTGCTTTGAGTCAAATTTTGCAAAGGAGTATTGCATATGTGTGTGCAACCGTATTAAACATGGGCATTGAGTATGTTTCTGACGAAAAATATATTTGTGATAAAAGTGTAGCCCACAGTAACTTTGTCTAAATTTACAGGTAAAAAGCAAATTTGTTAAAAACACTAATATGATGTTTTCTGTGCTCCACTCCAACAGCACAAATACGCTTGCTTCTAATGAGCATGCTTTCTTTCATGTGCTAAAGCCCTCCTGGTAATATCTTCTATTCTTATTGCAGTTTGTAAAGTTTTTTGGGGCAGTGCTAATTTTTTATCTCTCTTGTTCAAGTATAATTGTTCATCTTTTGTATTCACTGTGGAATGATTATAAGTGTAACACATTAACTTAAGGAGTTTTGTTTGTTTCTCTTTAACTCCATGACAAAGGCTGCAAGCTTAGAGTGGAAGAATAAGGAGAACCAAGACACTGGTTTTAAGTTTCTCTTTACCTTGTTTAGAAAATACTATCTTCCTCACTTGTTTCCATCTTTTACAAAGCTAACCAACCTCTACAAACCTGTTCTTGGTAAGTAGTGAATTTTGTCTTTTAAGTAGAAAAAGAAATAATGGTGACTGTTCTTAGTAGCATCCCTGTTACCTGCTGGCATCTCACTACAGTTCTGTTCAGTGAGGATTTTTTCTCCCTTGTCTCATGTTTTGATTTTTTTTCTAGCGCTGCTTTTGATTTTCTGAGATAGTCCAGGGAGCTGCTGCTGCTCATCACTGCATAAGGGCTGACCTGATTCTTCCTTCCTAAGGATGTTTCCACTGGCATAGCATTTATATTGAGTGAGCAAGGACGCTCTGATATGTAATGAAGACAGAACGTGCTCTCGGATGGATTTTTTTAAAGAACCAGCAAGCTGCCCAAGTGTGAGGGAGTAGCTAACCTAGTCACTCTTACTTCTTGTTTCCTTGGACAGAAAATGAGCATGAAGGGCCAAAAGAAAGGAAATGGAGATATACATCTACAGTTGTAGGATTAAAAGCATGTTATTTCAGAAACACATTTTTCCTAATTTTCTACTGAATTATGTATTGGAGTCCATAGGGAACGGTGGTGTTAATACTCACCTGATGTACTGCAGCCTCTTCTTCATCATCCTTCCTCTTCCTCCTCTGACTTCTAACTTCTGTCCTTTGCAGTTTAATATTTAGTGTTTAAAAGCACCTCAGTACCACTGCAGCTGTGTTGTTCACAGCTAGAGCTCAGGCCTCCCATGTTTTTCAGCTGTGTACAAGTGATTTTTCCCTGAATCTAAGCATCTGAATGAGTTATCACCTAATCTATCTCCCTTTGGCAGTCTTCCACTTCTTCCCATGTGTTTTCTTTCTTTTATTTCAGCTTGTGAAGTGCTCTTTGCACCTGAGTTTACTTCTTTTTCCAATGTGCTAAGTATCCTTTTTCTTCTTAATCTTTGCACTATTGAGTGTTCCAGAGCCATCTTCTCTTTCTCACTGTACTTCATTAATAAAACTCTGTGAAACTTACAAAATTATTTTACATTGTAGCAGGAGTAGTTCTTTTGTTTCGGATTTTGCCCTACTTTTTGAAGCCCTTCTCTTTTGCTTTCGTTTGTTTTGCGTAATACAAATTATAACCTTCAGGAAAGATCTTTGTTTCTATGTTCTTGCTTTTCTTTAGGGGTAATAAAATTACAATAGAATATAAGCATTAATATAGTAAAAGCAGTCAGTCATTGCATCTGTTATTTCATATGGAGAAAATGTTGTTGGTGACATGTTCAATACATTTAACCAGAGTCTGGAAGCAATTACAGTTTTTAAGATTAGGTTTTCTTTATATCTTCTCTTTTTATCTCACCAGATATTCCTGATATAAGGCCAAGACCAGTATACATTACTGCAACACGAAACAATGAAAATGTCTATAGCACAAAAATCCCATATATGGCAGCTCGAGTTGTTTTTATTAAGTGGCTTGTTACCTTCTTTCTTGAAAAGAAATATTTAACTGCTGTTCAGAATACAAAAAATGGAGGAGAAATGCTCCCTAAAATTATTCAGGTGTGCTTTAAAGTTTACCTCTTTTTTCTTATGTACATGCTAACTTTGCAAATGATCACAATGTACTGGCAACTGAAGCAAGAAAAGAATGCTACCCCTAAGTGAATAAATGATGATAAATGATTTTTTTTTCCTTTGATGAAGGCGGGAATCTCCAAGGGAAACCCTTTAGTAATTTGCTAGAATTTTTTTTTCTCATAGCTGTTTGCCTTAACAGCTTCATCAGTATTATGTTTAGACTTTCGGAATTTGATCTGTAAACTGTCAAACTTACTTGTGCCATGGACCATTTCCCAGCAACATCAAAGGCTGCTTTGTTTTCCTCTTGATTATAGCAGCTGTTTACAATAAGATATCAGCAAAATATTTCATTTTCAAATTGCTGGTTGAGACTTCTCTAGGATTAGGCACTTCACAATGGCTTTTATAGAAATAGATGCTTTTTCTTTTAAGAGACTCTCCAGCTTCCTGTTAAAAATTTAGGACCAATGTCAACTTACATTCTTCTCTTGAATCCTAGGTCAGTGTCAAATCTGGATTCAGTGGACAAGCATACATTAACTATTATGGTAGAACTGTATATTTTCATGCCAATTATTTTTGGAGTTTTTCACTGTAGAATTTTGAAGCCCTAAACCAACTAAGCGTAGGTTACCTACTGAAAGTGCCTTTTTTTAATTGATCTTTTCTTTCTTATTGGAAATTCCACCTTTTGTATAAACTGCTGTGCCGTTCCAACAGATGTAGCCTGGAAAAGGAATTTTTTTAATTTTAACTGATTTTTATAGACAGCTGACACCAGATAAATACTTGGGTTGAATAAAGGTATTGCTGCCCTCCAAATAGAAACTGGTCAAAAGTTATCACTTAGCGGAAGCTGTCTGCCACCTTTTAGCACATGTTGACTTCTTAGTGGTTTTGAAGTTCACTGACTGTAGCCTGTGCCTTGCTAGTGTGGCTGAATCTTACCAAAAAAGTTTATTGTGAAAGGCAGTAGAGATGTTATTGCTGCTCTGTTACTGCTCACTTGGAACAGAGGGCAGCCTTATTAATGTAAGCATAAAGCAGAACTGCATTTGGGTAATGCTTTGAGTTAGTGTAAGTTGGCGTTCTTTTTCTGGTAACTCAAAAGCAGTTTTCTAGTTCTCTGTCTTCTCCTGGCTGGATCATTTTAGCCGGACACAGTTTGAGATGTTGCAAAATACATACAGTGCCAGAACAAAACCTGACAAAGAGTTGTCAGGCATAATAATGTGTAAGAGTATCAGCCATGTATAGTGGTATGATTGATCGTTTCCCAAAAATGAAGGGACTTGGGGATTCCTCTCCACTGTGTCTATGCCTTCCTCCACTCCCACCACTGCACCCCTCCCTTCTTTTTGTCTTACTGAGCGGACAAGTCAGATGTTCTGGGCTTGGGGGGGCCATATGAAGTGTACATCATGTAGAGTATAAGACCAAATTCCTTCTTGGATCAAGTAGCAGATGGAAAATTACGCTTCCTGACTGCTGGGATCCCAGTGTGTTTTGTGAAAAAGAGCACTAGTATCTTGAGTTCTACATAAGTATTCCAGATTTTTGGTGTACGCTATTTCAGTTATTTAATTAGGCGTGTGTTTTCTTCTGTGTAGACTGTTGGTGTTGTAAACCAAGATAAAAACGCAGAGCTGGAAACCAGTATGTCTTATACAAGTGAGCAGGAGAGAAGCCATTCTAACAGCAGCACCTTGTCCGACAGAAGGCTCAGCAATTCCAGCCTCTGCAGCATCGAAGAACAGCATCGAACTGTCTATGAGATGGTGCAGAGAATCCTCTTATCCACTCGTGGATACGTTAACTTTGTTAATGAGGTGTTTAGACAAGTAAGTGCATATGTTTAGTTGCTATAGTATTTTTTTTTTTTTAAAGGAAATGTCATGGTTATGAGAAAGAACACTGTGAAGGCTGTTGGTCATGTAACAGATCAAACTTGATACTAATCACACCAGTGCCCTTTTAGTTTGGAGTCTTTCCTAGGTCTAGTTTTAATGATAAAATTATGAAATTTTTGTAGGAACTGAAGCTTGTTCCTGCTGCCAGATGACAACGTGTATTATTTGAATGGGCCACTTTATTTGTTCATGGTATTATGTAATTTAAAGGTGTGTAAAGAGCTATTAGCTTTCAAAGATATTATTTGAATTAGTAAGATTCTTGTTCCTGTGATCAGCATCAGTATTTAATGTCTGTTTGAACATTGATTGCTTCTAATAGGATTTTTTATTAATTTGACATCTTTTCAATTGTTTGGGATAAAAATACATGTGGACGTACTGGACTGTCCCAGTCTTTTGGTTTGTTTTTTTTTTGTCTAGTACCAAGGTAGAAATTAGTTGAAGCGGCAGTTCCAGGTCACATAAATGTGCAGAAGATACTCTCCAGCAGCTGGGTGAGCACACATGCCTTAGTATGAAGTATCTTGTGTGGCACGGTTTAGGAACTCCCTGTACCAGTGCTTTTCGGTGGGATGGATGGCACTTTGACAGAACGAGTACTTTTGTGTATATTAAGAACCGCTGTGGCATGCTGCCCTCTCCTGGTGTTTGTTACGAGTATGTAAGGTCAGACCAGCTTCCAGGGAACAAAGGCTAATATGATGCAGTACTTTTATCTTTATTCAGTATGATTGGTGTTCAGTAATTGGAACAGATAATGGTATTTGGATCCTTTTTGTGTTTATCTCTCCCTTAAAGGAATCTCACTAGTTACTGTGAATTCCTCTACTTTTTTTTTTTCCTACCCTAGTTCTTAGCCTTTCTGAAAGCATTCTGTGTAATGCCTATTCATCCTGCTGATGAGCTGTTTTTTCTTTGATATTCTAGCAGTTGGTTTCTGACTTTTTCAGTTTCTGCATCCTTAATAAGTTGACAGTGTCGGCGAAGACATTTTCAGAAATTTCACATACTTGCTGTATGGCATATTTAAACCTGCTTTTGCTAGCCCTTCAATTTCTCTTGAAATCAGCTGTTGGATGTTGCACTTCATGGTGACTAGAGAGACAAGGAAGTGTACTATGTGATGCAAAGATTTCCCCCAACCTGAACATGTTACCTTTGTAATGGTTTTGCAGCTAAACTGGGTATAGGAAACGCTATAGTTTTTGACTGTTTATCATGGAGAGTGGGTAATCTCTTCATAGTTGAAAGGATCTATTTTTTAGTATGGTAAATGTGTTTTCATCTCTTTCAGTGGTTTTATAATGTAATGAATATTGATATAATTTTTTTTTTTGGCAAAATATGCTTTTTTGTACCAGATGACATTTTGAGACATTGATTTCTATGACTGTTCACTGCAGTGCCAGAGGTCTTCTGTGACTAGTTTTTTTTCTTTTTGGTCTCCTAAGACTTCCAGAAATGTGGGGAAGCAGCTGGTCTAGCCTTTGTAAGCTTTCGGAGAGGACATTCTTACAGGATGATTCCCAAATACTGTCCTTGAGTAGCACGATGAAAATAAATTCATTGTGTTGATTTCCAAAACTGCAGTGAGAAAGGATCGAGTGCCAGCCAATGTTATCGTCATCACAACTTACTGTCTTGTCTCCACCTACGCTTGCTGAAATGGCATTTCACGTAATATACTGCTGATACAATATGAAGTCATCTTCTCCAGAAAGTTTAGCCTGCCAGACCTCTATGGCTAGTAATGGCTTGTGAGATGAATCCACATTAAGTTAGAGAGCTTGCAAGGAGCAAAAACAAGCTCTTTGTTTTTGTGCCAACAAATACAACATGGAAGTAATTTGGAATTAATAGTTATGGAATTGTGAATGATGTAGGTATATGCATAGATTGTTGATTAATCGTAACTCCTAGTACAGGCATAAAAGTAAAAATTATTTATCCTTTCTTTTTTGAGCTGTATTATTTATGGGTGCTGGTGTGGGGGTGTGTTTATCTGTGCATGCACATCTATGTCCTATATACAGTAAAATTAGTTAACTTTTCAATTTAGGCTTTTTTGTTGCCGCCTTCTGATATATCTGCAACACGAAAAGTGGTTAAGGTATATCGAAAGTGGATATTGCAAGAGAAACCTGTGTTCATGGAGGAGCCAGACAAAAAGGAAGACGGTCAGGATGCTGTTGTCAACTTAGAGGGTTCATCAGTGCAAACAGATGGTAAACATGTATGGTATCAGTGTTACTTACTTTATTCTGTTCACCTACGATACATGATTTAAGTTTTAAACTCACTTTGTAAATGACTAAGAACTTAAAAAATGTGTGGAAAATCAAGATTAAAAAATGCTTTTATTTAAGGTCCAGAACTTTAAATAAATATTGTGTGTTCAGTAGCCCTTACTGAGTGCAGGGAAAGATTGCGGCTATTTTGAAAAAAGTAATTTGTTGATTATTCCCTGTCTATACAAATATGATAGCAACAACTTAATGAAAGAAATACTAATATGTTCTGCAGTGTTTAAATTTACAATGTCTGTTGGCCTGGTGCATGTAGGACTATTTCGTTTTGGTGGTAGTTACTTAAGGATTTGAAAATATCTATTAATTTGTATATACTGAATGAAATATTTGGATTCAGACACCTTAATCTAGGAAATTAAAGTGTAGATACAAATTCCGTCCATCATCTTATTAATATCCTATATTGAACCATCAGTAAAAGTTGACTTTAACACTGTGATGCTATTTAAGGAGTTTTGTTGTACGGAGAAGGAGGTTAGAATCGTAAAAACATAGTGAGTATTACAAGGTTTGACAGATTATTTTTGTAGGGGATTTATAGTTTTGCCAGGCTTAAATTCAAAAATTACTACGAAGTGTGATATAAAATATTTTAAATAACATAGCTCTTAAAAAATTTTATGAACCTTTAAATTCCATATACTGTCTGTTTGTTCAGAGATTAAGAAATGAGAGATTAATTCCTTGCTGAAATGAATGTAGGACTTGTCGGTTCCCCCTTTTTTGTTTTTGACATTTTAAATGATTTTGAATAAATATGGACATATTCCTTTCTGCTTTGTTACTAACTGAATCATGTTTTTGAAAGCATTCCTCTGACCATTCAGGACATAAGCGCTCATCCAGCTGGGGAAGAACGTACTCCTTTACCAGTGCTGTTAACAGAGGATGTATATTAGAAGATGAGGACAAAAATGTGAAAGCTGGTGCTCAAGCTGCGTTACAGGTGTGATGTATAGAAAGGTTACAAGGCTGTAACTTATGTAATCACATGATGTACGCTACAAATTATAATACAGTCTCTGAGATTAAGGAAAACTACCAGCAGTTGATATTTTTTGTAAGATAAGATTTGGATTTCATTTATAACTTTTAAAAAATTAATATCAAACCATGTGACCATGTATTAGAGCCAGATATCTATTTTAAGACAGAAAGTTCTTTTTTTTTATTTTTTACTGTGGGTACTAGGAATGAATCAGAACTGTACATTTGCTCTTGTTGAACCTTGCTTGTTGGAAATATTGGTGGTTGCTCAAGCATATGGAAATATGCTCAAGCATCAGGAAATGAGCAGCTGGAGGATTGGTACTCTTGCCTGACTGAATAGAAGAGATACCTACAAAACTCATACTGTACAATGCACACCTTTGTTGGGTCTGCAGCGCCACCTGACTTTTCGTTGGAATGATTTAGAAAAATAAAGTGACAGGTAAAACATGAAACTTGCTCTAAGGTTAGTGAAAGGTTTGACTGGAGGAGGATGAGGATTTTAAGTCTTGACTTCTTTATTTCTGATACTATGTAAACTGATTGTAAATGCCTGTCTTGAAGGTGTTCTTGACAAACTCTGCGAATGTTTTCTTATTGGAACCATGCCTTGAAGTCCCAGTGCTTCTGAAGGAGCAAGTTGATGCTTGCAAAGCAGTTCTGAGTATCTTTAGGCGCATGATAATGGAACTGTCAATGAATAAAAAGACATGGTAAGCTTAATATGTTCTGCCTCTTTTAAGAGAGAATTATCAACGTTTAAACTTTATGGGAGATTTATTGGGTAGGGAGAAGACTGGCTTTCTCAGGGGCGGACCTTATTACATAAGTCACACTTGCCTCCAAATTGATTTGTGAGATTGCAGGTTCTGTTGAATCTACATCATTGTACTATTTGGCTTCAAGGTTCTGCCCGGTATTTCTGTTCCTGACTTCACCTTCTGAAAAATTAGTTTTTGCAGCCCGCAACCACTAATGTTATTTTGCAAATGATCTGTGAAGTCTGAGGTGTGATCACATTCTCAATATGTAAGGCTTACTGGAGAGTTAAGGGGGTTTTTTGGTACATGAAAATTAACAAGTACAATTAATAGAACGTGTGAACAAAAGGTACAATTTTGTTTTGGAACCAGGGAACAGATGTTACAGATACTCCTTAGAATAACAGAAGCTGTGATGCAGAAGCCAAAAGAAAACCAAATAAAGGATGTGTTCGCTCAAAGCATGTCGGGATTACTTTTCCGAGTGAGTGTTTGGATTTTTTTTGTTTGGTTTTTATGTTGATTTTTCATGATGATTACCCATAGTTTTAGTGAAGTACTATTGCACAGTACTATGAAACCTACTTGTAAAACATGAAAAAATTCTCCTTTGCAGTAATACAAATAATTATTTTGTAAACTGTTCCTAACAGAGGGAGACAGATTCCAGGTGCAACAAGCAGTTGATTTGATCTGTTCTTCAGGATTCTATTACAAACCACGGTAGAACAGGCAGGGACGCAGTCTCTTTGTGGGGCATCTTCAATGAGTATCTCTAAAGTGTAAGCTTGATGTAACTTTTCCTAGAAGTTCATCTGGCAAGTCAAAACTGAGTGACACAATGAGATGAAAACATTTATACATCATATTGTACTTTGCATGCTCAGCTACAGTATCTAGGTCTGAGCGTCTCTGGCATAGCTCAATCACTACAGTCATTCTGTAGGTATAAGAGACAGTTCTTCATTCTATTATTATTTTACGCAGCGCATTATTTCAGTTTACCAGAGAACATACAGACCACCTGAAACATACGTTTCAGAATTTTTACATTTCCATAGTCAGTAACTTTCACAATTATTTACCCACCAATTTCTGGGAATCTTTTTTGATGAAAAATATCTATGCGTAATATCTGTGCATCATGAATAGTCAATGCTAATATGCAGGTTGGTGTTGACTTCATCAATATGTGGGTTGATGTTGGTGTGCTGAATTCATCTTGACAGAAATATATGAGCTGTCACTTGTTTCTTTTCTCTCAGACCCTCATTGTGGCTTGGATCAGAGCAAACCTGAGTGTTTACATTTCTCGGGAGCTGTGGGATGAGCTGCTCAGTGTTCTCTCTGCCCTGACGGACTGGGAGGAGCTCATAAACGAGTGGGCCAATATCATGGACTCTCTAACAGCGGTGCTAGCAAGAACTGTGTATGGGGTGGAAATGACAAACTTACCCTTGGATAAGCTTAGTGAACAAAAAGAAAAAAAGCAGAGAGGGAAAGGTTAGTCTCTATGCTTCAGTGCTTTTTGTATCAAGTTAAATATTTAAGTTTAAACTTTAAAATTAATTTAATTTAATCTATCATTAAATACTACTTAATCTAGTGTAAAAACCTGTTATTCAAATGCGAAGTGCTTTGGATTTATGTATTCTCATCCTTCATTGTGAAAGGAAAGGTAATTGGGGTCAATAGAAGATAGCTATTTAGCAGTTTTTAGTACGCGCTTAAAGTCAGTCTTTTCTGCGTAGCGGAAATGAAGCGTGGTTTCCTGTGCTGTAGTCTGGCATAGTCATAAACGTAAACATTGTTTTCCATGTATTTTATTAAATTTTATTAATTGCAATATTTTAGCTACATTTATGTGACACCTTGCAATTGATGCACATAGTTGAAGTAGTGATTGTTTTTTGATAATAGTAAAAATTTATCTAAGTTGTTTAAAAGGTTAATATTTTTCAAATCTGAGTGCTTCTAAGTCCATTCATACTTTAGGAAAAATATGTGCCAAAGCATACAACGCTAGAGAATTTTGTTTTCCGTTATCTCTAAGGTGGCATTTTAGAGCCTCAAAAGACAGCTGTAGTGGGAAGATCTTTTTCATTAAGCTGGAAAAGTCATCCTGAAATTGTGGAGCCAATGAGATTCAGAAGTGCTACGACCTCTGGAGCCCCAGGAGTTGAGAAAGCAAGAAATATTGTTCGTCAAAGAGCAACAGGTTAGACCACAACTAAATGCTTGTATTCCCAAACACTCAGTAACGCTCAAGTTTTAAATCTGCCTTTGTGTTGTGGCTGCTTCCAAAAGTCATGCAACTTAATAATTACATGCCTAAATAGAGATGTTGCGTACCTGTGGCTGGATGTCTTGACCGCTATCAGTATGAATAGAGAGTCAAAGTATTTTGGGAAATTCTAAATATATGCTTTTAAATACATTACATTTAATTGCAAGTTAGTCATGTGCAAGTTACCTTTTTTTTGTAAAGCAGTACATTCCTGTTTTTATCAATTCATAAGAAAGCATTTATTAACATCAGTCAGATAATATACATTGCTTCTGAACTTTCATACAGCTAGCTGTTTACTGGGAGCACAAGTTAAACCAGATATTTAATAAACAATTTCATCCATTATTTGCTTTATTTGCTTTCTTTTTATTAGCATGATGAGGTTTGTATAGCATCTCCTTTTCCTTTTTTCTCTCATGTTTACTTCTGGAAAGAGGAAAACAGGAGAAGGGAGAACAGGGAGTGAGGAATGATAGGGGAATGTCTGAAACCCGAGACATTGAACAGATACTTGATTTTTCAAGCATTTCAGCAGCCTGCATTTGGTCTCTTTATCTCATGGTAGCATGTTTCTGTGTTCCAATTCAATGGCCTATGGATTAAAACTCTCCATAGAAAATCTCCTGGTTTTGAATAGGAGATATTTTGCTGCACAGCTTCCTTCCTTATTCATAACAAATTAGTTGTGTTTCTTACCATGAGAATTTGAAGGTGATTTAGTATGTTTTTGTGGCTACATACTTCATAGCTAAGGCAGTCTTCAGCTTAGATCAGAAAACATTTTGGCAATGGAGTCAATTCATTCTTTGTGTCTGTTTTATGTCTAAATTCAGCAAGTTCCTCTTCGTGCTCCAGGGGAGAATTCTTTCTTTCTTCTGCTGCAGAGCTTCTCCCCTAGACTTCTACCCAGAGCAGTAAAGAGAATTGGGAAGTATTGATCAGCAAGGATTTTTCTTGGTTGTTTGCTTTCAAATTAAAGGAGCTTCTACCTTTAGTAAGAAGATCTTATTTCGTAGGGAGCAAGTAGCTTGTCAGGTAGGAGGATGAACTTCATGTGTAAAAAGCCCTTAGTTTCATTTTGTGTCTCATGGTCATATAAAAAGAGAATTATTCTGGCTTTCATGGAATTTGTTATCATCAATGCCTCCCAAATCATCAGGTGCAGAAAAGTTTTAGATTTGCACATGCAGTTGTAACAAATAATAATTTCAAATATATAAAATGTATATCCCTTTTAGAAACACAAAACTCGGCTACTAAGCCTCCAGAGGGGTCATCTTTCAGAATGAAATGTAGCAGTCCCTAAGGTGAATGCTGGCAGTCACTAAGCCCGGGCTGTTCATGGGAGGACTTTCTTTAGCAGAGTGGACAATTTTGGGAGAAGTGTCTCCCAGTGGGGGCTTTTTTAAATCCCTAATACTCTCCTCCTGCATTTAAAAGCAACAACAAATAACCCCAACCCAAGACAACATACAAATACCAGAGCAACTCCTGCCTCCAGGTAAGACTTTCTTTTGATCTGCTGCTTGTATCTGGAGTTATAAGAGTAAGAGCAGAGTATTTCTGCAGCAGCAGCAAATCTTTTGCCTGCTACCCTGCTTGAGTATTTTTGCTTCCTCCTTCCTCCCCTCTGTCTTCTAAGTGTCAGCATTAACATTCCTGTGTACAAGAAGAGAAACTGTACAGTGAATAAGGGGTTTTTTTTCCTTATAAAGTTCTGTTAGAGACTTCTGTGATTCAGCATAACTTTATGTAATACAATCAATGATAAATTGCTGTTTTTCTCTAAAGGAGGCTTTAAGCTTATGACAATTGGATATTAATTCATAAAACACCATTTTTTAAAATAATGTTAGACAGCCTCTAGAGTGTTAGCCACCTTGGAAAGTGTTTTTCTGGTGGCCTTTCTTTTCCTAAGAAACCGTGAACCCATTTAAGTGTTGCTATTTTGAAGAGAAATTCAATAAGATGCATTCAGACTGCACTTAACCTTCTACCTTCCCTTGTGGTGACTGAAGAACTCCAAAAACTTTCATGTAACTTGTATCCCTTTCATTATCCTGTTCAGAAACATGGAAAGCAAGGCTCAGTACCCTAAAACCAGAGTCCACAGGGTAGTTAAGGGTGTAAGGAACTTCATCAAGTCTAACATCCTGCTCAGAGCAGTGTCAGCTGCCCATCAGACCAGGGTACTTGGGGCTTTATCCAGTCTGGAGCTGGGATGCCTAGTTTTAAAAACAAAACCAGAGAAGGCACCTGTATCTTTAGACGAATTTTTGAGAAGCACGCTATCCCACTTCTCAGATCAGAATGGATTATTTTCAGCAGAGATGAACAAATATAAGAGGTAGCCATTTTTGTGGGGGAGCATTGCTAGTAGAGAGGAATTTGAATGAGTTTTCCATTCTTTATTTTTGAGCCGTATGTACTGCTACAGATGCTTCAATGAAAAGAAAAAAGGGTAAGTTGAATTAGCCCAGAGATAGGAATCATACACTGAGAAAATGAAATATTCCACATTGTGGAACTGCTGTGATTCAGATATCACTGATTATTGCACTTTCAATGTGTGAGATAGAGTTGCACATTATTAACTTAACAGCTTATAGGAAATATTTCTAGGCTTAATGTTGTAAAACTATTTTTTTTTGTCCCCAAAAGCCTTGTGTTTCATTGTATCCTGACATTCAAAACCCCAAATAGTTCATTATTTTTTCTGACATAATTATTGCTTTATTTTTTCCTGGAAGCTAAGCGAAGCCAGTCTATCAGCAACTGTGTTCATCTTTATGAGGCTTTGCCAGCCACTAAAAGTGTACCTCTTCTGCTTCACACTGTGAGCTCTCTCTTACCTGGTATCTCTTACACTTCTTGCTCTCACAGACTGTCAGGTACTGTACTTTAAAGTAATCTTTTATATAAATGTTCTTTATATTTTTTAAACTGCTGTCTGTCTACTCCCTTTCTGTCCAGTTGATTATTCTTTAGTAGTGTGGAATGAGATGTTTTGCACTGCTTCTGTTTCCTGTGCCTTGGATCTCTCCAAAACATGGTGTTAAGTAATATTGGTAGCCATTTAGAGACAAGCAGGTTTAACAGGAGCATATCTCGTTCTTTTTCAAAGTTACAAAGGGTGGCAAAAAGTGGCTCCTTGTGATGCTTTTTTGTTATTCTGTCACTGGGTTTGTTGTCAAAATAAGTAACCTCTTCAGGGAGGAGGAGTGCAATATCTTTTCAAGGAACTACTGTAGAACCTAGTTGAATTCTTGAATATATGAGCTAGTGCAAGCAAAATATGCAAAGAAATGCACCTGGTCGAGCTACTTCATTTAAAAGGAAATTCTCATTCAATCTGTGTTACACTGAGTTACAAATTGGTGCTTACAAATGCAGGGATTTTTTTTTTTTCCTAAAGAATTGTTCCTGTAATCATTGATCCCAGAAGCAAATCTTAAAGATTTGTCTGTGACTCTTAGTTCTCAAGATAGTGTTTGATTTCTCTCAAAAATCTTTGTAGTACTGCAAGCAGTACAGTTTTTGTTCATTTTAATACTGAAGAGTACCATGAATTGCAATTAGATTTATATGCCCTAGTAACTAAAGTAAAACTTACTTTAAATTCTTAATAAAGAAATGCTTTTATTCATGTTTACACTTTCAATTACTTGATTTATTAAAGGATTCCAGGCAGTTGTTAAAATTTTAATGTAATGCAGACTAAATATACTCAGGATTAGGAATGCAAAGCCTAAAGGCAGCAGTCCAGATTTGGGCATTTTTAGTGGTTATTTAGACTGAAGTGGGCGTATTTTTGCTTCAAAGTGTAGTAAACTTTTTTCCTGCTTTCAATATGGTCTCATCCTGTGGAACTTGCTGTTGTGATAAATAAGGCTCAAACAAACCCTATGCATAGAAGTTCGGAACTGAATTCTGTTCTGGTACCCAGACATAGATGTGAAAAGCAGATGTAATGGCCTGAGAATACAAAGCTACTGTGTTGTAAGGTATTCATCCTATCACCTAGCCAAGATGTGTTGATGGAAGCAGTGAGATTGCTCTATCATGTTAGCAGACTTTCTTTTATTTCTGTTTCTAGCTAGTAAGTCTCTGAAAATACGACTTTCTGTCACCTCCCACCTTTCACTTCCTGGGGAGGGATTTCTGACTCTTGAGCCCTAACCACAGTCGTTAGCCGCTGTTGCAAGAAAAGAAGTTTTGTATGTGGTGCATTGTGGCTCTCTAGGGATTCCTGTTCTGTGAAATATCTTTAGTGTTTTTTCATTTCATGTTATCTTCAGTTGTAACACTGAAATTGTTCTAGCTAGTGAATTTAACTTATTATTTTATTAGTTACTGCAAGACATTTAAAGCCACCAGTGATACTTTGAGGTCAGTAAGTACCAGAACAGTTTTTGTACATGTGTATTTGTGAGATAATTTTCTGAAATGCATGCAATGTTTATTAAGTATTTGAGTATTATTTAAACTCACTTGGTAGTACAGATTGAATGAACTAAGCATACTGTCCCCCTTGCGTAGGCTGCTGCTGCAGTCTATATATATTGGTCTGTAATCTCGTATCCCAAGGGGCTGTACTTCTCGCTCATTTCTAAGTAAGTGTAGCCTCAACGTCAGTGCCGATGGAGCAGACAGAAAGCAGAGGAGAGGAGAGAAGAGGGGGAGAACAGAAAAGGGGTGGAAAAGTCGCTTTTATTTAATGTGCATGTAATGTAACAGTATGCTGGAAGAAATCTACAAGACTTAATAATTCAGCCCATGTTCTTTATTGAAAAAAAGAAAGTCAAGGGTTCTCATGAGAGTTGCTACAGCAGCATTTTTCATAACTTTTTAAAAACAAAATAGCATTCCTGTGCAGATTGAACACCTTGAACAGGTCTGCTGGTGGTTTTGCTGGGGCAGTGTTGCTGGGGTGTGTGGGCCACCTCTTTGCTGCTTTTCGGGGAAAGGGTTAGCAATTAGCTTCAGTATGGTAGGTGGCATTAACCAGTGTCATGGCCATAACTAAAAGCACCACTACTGAACATACTTGATCCCAAGTATTACTGTCTCCCCCCACCCCCCTCCCCAATGCTAAGAGAAACACATTTCTAAAAGCATTGAGTTGCTAGCTAATCTCAAGAGTTCCTGTTGCTCCTTCCCCAGTATGTCAATTTACTTTCTCACTTGAATTTTCATGCCTCTCTCTCCTCTTTTTATTTCTCATTTACATTTACAGCAAAAAAAGCTGCATGATTCGGTTTGTCCTCACAAACTAAGCCTGAATCATAAGTAGCTTAGATCTCTTTTTACTCTGAATTGTTGCCTTTTTTATTCTCCCCTTCCCCTCTTTATGGAGAAAAAGTCAGTAAGCACAGTCATCTTTTCTGCACTCTGCATTTATAGTAATTTTGCTGCCTCTTCTCTAGTCTTTCCATTTCCAGAAAGAACAGGATCTGGTTTGGGTTGTAGCACTGAAAAACATAGCTTTGTTCGCATGCCATCCTCTCACCCTTCCTTGAGCACTCCAAACCCCAGAGTAATTTCTTTCTTTTTTTCTAGACTTTTTACCACTTGCACTGCTCATACCTCTCTCTCTAAACTTTACAGTTTGTCTAAGAATATTTTATAAAACTTAAATTATAACTTCTGCAACGAGGAGTTACATTCTAGCTTTGTAACTTGGGAATATTTGAATGGGTCACTTTTTCACAGAGCTTTCTTAGGTAAGGAGTTCACATGTGTATGTAATTCTGAGGTCGTGCAGATATTTTGTGTTTTAATTAAATCAACAGAAGTTGAAGAATCTCAACAGCTGGAAAATTCAACAGGAACAGAAGCTACGGGCCTATTTGCAGACCAAGAGCAGCAGCTAACTCGAAGTAGCAGCACTTCAGATATTACAGATCCGTGTCCATCTGATTTTTTTCAAGGTAATTTTGATAAAATATAGTGATACTGTACTTCCAAAGAAAAATTGTTGAGACTTGTTCAGCCTCATAAATGCTACTTTGGTTTCCAGCTGTGGTCTAAATGGTTTTTATCTCATTTTCTTAGTAAATATATTGTTGATATCTTGTGGAAAGAACTGTTTTTAAGAAGTTAGACCACACATGCAGGATGTGACGTTTTATAAAGCAGGATGGTTAAAAATGAAACCTTTGAATGTATACATTTTGTATGTAACTCTTAAACTTTTTTTTTTAATCTGGCCTGCCCTTAAATTTTGTATATTAAAGGTAACAGTTCTACTTCTGTTCCTATCATGTAAGTATGTTATGCTTATGAAGGATTTTTCAAAACATCATGTATTCCATTTTAGTGTGTTGTATTACTTCACTTAGCTATAAATATAAGAAGCGTACATGTAAACATAACTGAAATTTTCATATAATTTGTACTTTCGTCCCACAAACATCTGTATCTCTTGTTTACTTTCTAAAATTTCTAGGTAAAAAGGCTGGGAGTTCTCATAATTTGACTTCCTCAGACTCCAAATCAGTTCAGGAAAGTAAGGGATATACAAAGAAGGAACATGAAGCTGAGCAAGTAAGGCAAAATAGAAAGTGATTATTGATAAGATTCTAACAGTGCTTTACTTCTAATCAGATGCTGTTTAGTATTTAGAAACTAGCAACTGAAAGTGTGAAAAATCATTAATCACATTTCTAGTATGGAATCTGGAATTGAGCTATAGCTGTTTATTATGCTATTTGGTGTAATCATTCTGTGTCTCCTGATCTTGTCAGTTGCTTATGCAGCTCTATGTAATTGGCTCTATTGTAGTCTTATACAAGACTTTTGTGCCTTTTTATATTAAATGTAAACAAAAAGTTCATAACTTTTAAAATATGAATAATTCATAGCTATTATAGAGCTACAGTACACTGGAATAAATGTTTGACAGTTTAAAGTGCTGGGGGAAATGCCTTACTTCAGCGCAATTTGTATCATCAGCTATGTATTGCAGATGTTTGTGTAAGTTAACATTAGGACAGGCAAGCTTTGTAAATTTTTAATGCAACTTTTCAATTAACGGTAGAAATAATGAATGACTGAAGCTGATCATCTTTGTGGAAGTATAATGCAGTACAGCATGGAGGACTTCAAGCTGACTCTCATCTTTGGACCTTGACTCTCCTGTATGTCTAGACTTAAAGTACCATTAACACTTAGCTCTAGAAAGGAGAGACCATTTTCTGCGGAGGGCTTTCATTAATCACTTCAGGAATAACAAAGCGTCTCAAAAAGGAAGGAAAGCCTAGTGCACTTTGCACGGTGGAGGAGAGGGGAGAGGAAGAGAAGTAAGCTCAGTAGTTGGGGGAATTAAAAATTAACCTGGCTCCCCATTCTATTTTAATGGTATGTGTTATAAGATATTCACAAGCATACTCTGCTGCGCTGTTACCAGTACTGCACTTTCACCCTTTTTGCAAGTGAAAGCTGGGGTTTGACCATATAGTCACTGCATAACTTAATAATGTACCATGTGAACCAGTTTGACTTCAAATCACAACCCACTGAAATATTCTTATCGCTGATCACTAAGAGCCAGATTTGCCAGGGAAGAAAGACCACTCTGCAGTCTATCAGCCAGCACAAGCAAACATGTCTCTCTTGGAAATAATTGTCAATTCTCTCCGGTTGAAAAAAGGAGGGAAAAAAAAAAAAAAGAGGAAAAAAGCTACAATGCTAAGTAGTATAGTGATAATTTCTACAAGCCAGTTGTCTCTTTGGTGGCAATAATTTGCTTTCTCAGATACATGCAGAAAGAATGAATTCGTTGATGTCTGGCCAGTGGATCAGAAATTGCTTCAGGAAATGTATTTACAAACAGTAATACTACTAATTGCAAATATCAAAATGGAATTTCAGAAATGTTAACTGAGTTGAGGAATTTTAGAGTAGAGATTCCTTCAGCAGTTAGATCTAGTATGCTCCTAGGGGTAAGGTGTTGGGGCTTTTTGTTGCATATTTGCAATGGAAAACATGATACTCTTTTTCTGACAGTAATGAAGTTTTGCTATTATAGATGACATGGAGTTGCAAGAAATGTGAATTTGAAGGTGATCTAAGAGATAAAAACAATTATGCTTAGGGACAGAGCAGTATTGTCTAGAAATGGAAAATTGTCTGAAGGGTTTTCAGCAAGTAGTCTATAAATCCATTTGGTGAAGAAGGTGGTAAACAAAAGATCAGGTGTCTTTGCATAGGTTGTTTTCCAACAGTAATGCCCCGACATAGGAGATGGCTACTGAGGTCTTCCTGAAAGACTTTTTGATACTTTTAAAAGTATTGAATGATGTCAGATTTGTGGAAAAACATAAGTAAAAAGTTATGCTTGTCGATATGAAAAATGAGTTTAAGAAATGGAGGATAATGACTGTAATTGAAAGCATGATGGTTTCGTTAAGGCATTTAAAGATATTTGGGTATTTCAAATAGTCATGAATATACCTTGAATGAGTTGTAATTAATTTCCAGTAACAGTGTGAGTATCTCAAATCTGCTAAAATGTGATGTAGTTCTCAAAACTGTAATACGCTGAGATTAATTTTTTTTTCTTTGAAGGTACTAGTACAAAGAAGCAGTAGTACAGCTGAATTAGATTTGAAAGCAGATTTGCAGCAATCACATGGAAATTACAGAAAGAGAGAAAAAAGTGAGTTCCATTTTTTTCTTAAGTGTAGCAATTGAAATCAGTGTCATAATTTTGTCTTGTTACAGATATATTAGATGCTTTTCTCATCATGCTTTGCTAATGTAGTCTTTAAAAACAATGTCTGTGATCATTATTAATCCCCTTCTTGCTTTAGGTGAAAGCGTTAGCAGTGACACATCCATTGGCTATAATAATGAAGTAGAGATTGCACTCATCCCCTGGCAAGGTTCTGAAGAAGACCATGAAGTTAATGCACCAGCAGATGTTTGTGTGGATCCTGATGCACCTCGCTGGCTTCAGCTTAGTCCTTCAGATACTGCAAATTTAACAGGTACTGTAGTCCAGAAAATGTATTTACTATTTTAGATTTTTATCTCAAAAAGGAGTTTATACAGTTCAGTTTGCTTATAAAAAGTGCGTTATGTTTGGCACATATCACCAAGTTTCATTCATAATGTTTATTCAAAAATGAGATTTGAATACCCAGAATTTAAGGAATTTGGGTAATCAGACTGAAGCTGACATAGTTGTCAATTGTGGTCCAGAAAATGATCACACAGTTGAAAATAATTGCTTGCTATGTCAAATTACTTCTGATCAGCTGAAATGTGATAGCTGATCACTTGGGCTCTCTTAGTCTGCCCCAGTGTTCAAGTAAAATAATTCATTTATATTTCAAGTTAATAGGTTTTATTTCATAGCAGAATGGTCTAAAGAAATTCCTTACTATATATTTTGTCTGATAGGAAATAACTGGTTAGTTCAGAATAACTTGTCTCATCTCAGTCCTGTTACCCTCCTTATTTATACTTCAAAGTACACAATGCCATATATTCCAGTAGGATGTGGTAAGTGGCATTTTCAGAGTTAATTTGGAAGTAAAAGTTCTTTACCTTTTCACTTTATTTATGGTATCTTTAACATGTACAACAGTCATGATTATTTATTGAAATATTCTGATTCTTTGCAATTTGTAAAGGTGCCTTCCCATCTAATAATGTGAGATAGAGATGTTATTTCAATAACTTAATCCAGTAACATATGAAACTATCTTACAGGCTGTTTTTGCTAGCAGATATATAGTTTCAAGTATATTTTTTTCATATTCACTCACTTCAAAATATCTCTAATGAACCAGCACACCTAGTTCAACAGTTCAGACTGCCATTGTACAAAAGGTAGCATGTAATACAATACATGCTAAGGATTACTATGTACGATAAATTCATTGCTTTCTTTGTCTGTTATGCAAGAAATTGCTCCTTTGTGTGTGCAAAGAGAGTGAATTACAAAAAATAACCTGAAAGGTTGCATAGGCGAAAAAGAAGAAATGGGATAACAAATGTATAATTGCCCAACAGGGCCAATGTGCCCTTACTGCATTTCTGGTTTTCATCCAAGTTGCAAAACTTTGTTTTGCTGTGGAAACTTCTACGGTGTAAGGCAAAAAAATAGCGATGCCACCACTGCACAGCATAGATGCAATTTCTCCAACGATAGATGTGTTGAAGATCATTCTAATGTGCTTAATAAATAACATCTGTTTTAACACTTTGGGTATTCATCATGCTACAACAAACAAACCAAAAAAAAAAAGCAAAAAAAATTCCAAAAGCTTTTTAAAAAATAAATCCAAGCAAACATAAAAACATCTAAAATGGCTTTTATTTTGCTAACCTTCTTTGGATTCTGGAAGGACACAAGTTACATCCCTCTGCCTGCGTAGGGGTTTCCTGCATCTTTCATCCAGACGTTGGCTGCTGAGTACTGCAGGGTGGCACGCTGGACCATAGGTCTGATTCTGCCTGCAGACAGGCTGCTATGCAGCTTTCCCTGGTCTGGTAGAAGATAATGTAACAGCTCTTGTCATTAAAATTTGCACTTCAATATGGATTTTTTCTTTTACTGTTTAAGCATTTTCATTCCGTTATCCTTACAGTCTTTGCAAAACCGTGCTTTCCTTCTCAGTTTGTATACTGCTCTCGGGAGCTGCTTCTGTATAAAATTATAATGCCTGAGCATATTCTTTATCACTAGCAGTGCATACTCTTTAGTTCCTTTGTTCAGTTCCATTTCCAGGTCATTTTGTACTGTGTGATCCTAATAAAGAAGGGACTCTTAGCAATAGAAATACTACCTGTAAAAGCCAGTTATTGATTGAATAAATCACTGAGTACATGAGTGTTCCATATAACTGCATTTGCCTCCCTGCTAAAAAAAACAACCGTTGAGTTGGGGCAGTGTGATATAAAACTAATCTATAGCTGTGTCATCTCTATGTGGAAGCCCTTTAGCCTACATTTTCTGCCATTTTTTTTTTCTTTGAATCATGTGCTAGCTTGCGCAATGAAAAACAGAGGTATGATTTGGTAGGAGAGAATACTTTTGAGATGGAAGATGGTTAGAAAGAGTAATATTCCTGTTTTACTGATCAAATTTATACCATACACTGCATTTCTAATTCATGGAAATGGAACTTTTTTAAAACTTACAGACAGTAGTGAATTCCTTGCTGATGACTGCAGTATAATTGCTGGCGGAAGCCTTATTGGCTGGCATCCTGATTCTGCTGCTGTGTTATGGAGGAGGATCTTGGGAATTCTTGGAGATGTGAACAATATACAGTCACCTAAAATCCATGCAAAAGTTTTTGGATATCTTTACGAGTTGTGGTATAAACTCGCAAAGGTATTGTATATGATGCTTACATATAAGGATAATGATTTTTCTTTTGTTGTAAAAATTATTATCAAATTTGATTTAGTATTAGCATCTGGTACATAAGCATGAGATTTGGAGGATTCTGTCATAAAGAAAGATAATCTTCTTTGATTTCTAGTAGGTATCCCCAATAGACTATGTTCCTGTTTAATGACAAGAGAACTTAGATTAGTTAATTTAAATGGTGGGAGGACACAGTAGCAAAGAAAATAGAGGTATAGAATAGAATACTGCAAATGTTGGTATTCGGTGTAAAAGCCCGTGGTATGACCTAAAATCATAATATTTGGGGAAGTACTGTAGAACAAGCGTTCCTGGTAGTTTTGGCTTAAGTTAGGAACTCCATATAGCGCAGGGTTTGATGCATTTAAAGTTACTCAAATAAAATGAGAAAGTAATCATATCAAATAAAGAGCATTAATAAAATAAGCTATCAGTTTTATTAACTCACTTCTTTCAAAAACATTAGATACGGGACAACCTTGCTATAAGTGTGGACAATCAGTCTACTCCCTCTCCTCCCGTCTTAATTCCTCCTCTCAGAATATTTGCATCATGGTTGTTCAAGGTAAGTTATTTCTAGAATTTTCACACATTAGTATTTTCTTCTATATCAGTACTGAATTTGTGTATGTTTAGTGGTGTTATTTTTAATTTTTACAATCACTGCTGGCTAAGAAGATGAATACCCTCCAAAGGCTATTTGGACTGGAATCTATTTTAATCAATACACAGGACAGATTTGCGTTATGGAAAATCTGCTGAAGATGCAGTTTTGCGTTAGCTGGCTACTAGGGGAAAAAAAAAAAGTAATAATACAAGGTTTTTACTCTTTTCAGGCAACCACCCTGCCAAGTGAATATAAGGAAGGCAAACTTCAGGCATACAGGTTGATCTGCGCTATGATGACTAGGCGTCAAGATGTTCTGCCAAATTCTGATTTCCTGGTTCATTTTTATTTTGTGATGCACCTTGGCTTAACAAGTGAAGACCAGGTACAAGCTTTACTTGACAAAAAAATTAATTTATTACTGTGTGCTGATTGAAATACCTGTATTTTTGTATTTGAAGATCTGATGCAGAAAGGAAGCAATGCTTTGCAACAATTGTTGCATGCAATTATCTTGCATAGCCTAGTCTGTACCTCTCTTTAGATTACGCAGTCCTAACTTTCTCATTGCTCTCCCAGTTATAAATTTTTTTTAAGACCTCATTTGTGACTTACTGTCACAACTGCATCACAGATGCTTGTTGATGTTTCGTTCTCATTCTCCTGAAATTTCTGAGGAATAATATGTGATGAGTTTCTGTCCATCTGCATTGCACAGTTAGTAGCTGAGTCAAGCTGGTCACGTTAAAAAAATGTTAAACCACTCAATTGATATTAAGTGTTGAGCTACACTGTGTGTTTGACCAGTATGTTTAAACTTTGGTTCTGCCAAAGCGGGAGCCTCGTGTGTCCAGCTCCTGTATGAACTGTGATGCTGTGAAATTGGTGCTTCCAGAGCAGCTGCTGGAGTTGGTATGTTGTTTACATTACTCCCAGCTCATGTTAACAGATGTTCTTACCTTCTATCACGAGGTAAAATGCTAGACACGATCTTGGGCAATGGAGGGGCTGTGAAGATCTTTGTGTTAATTTATGAGCAGCGTCTGTGCTTAGCACACCCTTTTGAATGCCTTGTGCCATTGCTTGCAAGGACATCCTCTAAAATTAGAATTAAGGTTGTCTTCTCCACTTTTCCTCTTCAAGATTAGTCCTTCAGGGGATGCTTGAAAGTGTCATACAAGCTCTTTTTAACTGGTGGCAGAGGGGACTGAAGGGAGAACTAAGGCAGAAGGTTATCTTATCGCTGTAACCAAGACATGCTGCCAAAACATTCTGTTTCTGTGGGTAGATATTGTTTCTAGGTCCCTGTGTCCTGGGTTGGCCTAACTAATAAAAGTATTCAGTAGGAGATGAGGAAAAGACTTAATCTGTCGAGATGCAAGATGATCATTGGGCCACAGAAAAAACTAAATACTCATAAAAACTGTAAGAAATACTCTTTAGACAAAATAGAGAATATTTAAAAACATTTCCATGTTTTTATAGCTGTAGGAGTGAGTTTTCTTCCTTAAAAGAAAGGCTAACAAAAGCAATGGCTAGAGCTGTGCTGTGGATGCCAGCAGAGGGCACACAGACCCCTTCGTAAATCCTGTGGTGGTCACTTCTGCTTCTTCTGAGAGTTATTTGTGGTGCCTTAAGTAAGTCGGTAGGATGAGTCTTGTACAGGTTCGGTTATTTCTGAAGTGAAAGAGAGAAATAATGAATTGTTACCAGGCTCTTGCCTTCTGAATCTCAGTTCCCCTCCTGAAAAGTTAAAGCATTTGGAAAATCTTCCTTTTAAATAGGTAATGGTGGTGGTGGGGAAAGAATAGAAAAGAAAGAGTTTTCTTCTGGAAAAACCTAAGAGTTCTGGCTGCTGCTGAAACTTAGAAAAAAACAGAAGCATCTGCCATCTGTAAAGCACAAATGGGGAAAAATAAGTGTAGTGGGAACTCCTCTTTTTGCCTCTCTCAATATGCTACCTGAGAGTAATGAATATCTCATTACTCTTTCATTTCACTAATGCCATTCAGATTTCAGACAGTTTAACGGTGCTTGGCGTACAGAGTAAATTCATTCCCCTACAAAAAAAAAGGCTGTGTGGTAACACCCACTATGATCAGGCCCCTCAATTTTAAAAACTACACAGCATTAATTCCTCTCACATAAAACACACAACTGAAGAAATTTCAAAGCCTGATGTAGACCAGATTTTAAAAAAGATAATCACTTTTATATTTGGAAAAACGAAGACCCTTAAGTCTGTATAGGAGCCACTGTCAACACAGGGCCTTAGGGGCGGAAAATATCAGTAATTTTAAGACTTAAGTTGTTTTCATCTGTACATTTCCATGGAACGGCCACATTTTCAGGGGTTCAGCTGTTGGCAGTTCCTTTTTTTGAAGCTAGGGGGTGCTCTATTATTTTTGAAATTTGACTGCTTCCTGGAGAACCGTGTCCTATATAGAAACTGGGAGATTTTTAAAATGTGGAGTTAGTTGTTGTGGAGCTGTTTTTTTACCATGTTTATTGCATTTTGGTGTTAATAACAGTTCCACAGATTTTTAAGCCTCTTGCTGCTGTGCACGTTGGATTTCAGTCCTTATGCTGAGTTACAATCCATAACTTAAAGAAGATGAAGAAATGAAGACTACGTAGTGAAGGCAGACCATGCATTGCACATCATTCCAGGATTTCCCAGATATTTTGCATGCTGATGCTCCTCTTTTGTTCTTCCTTGCCTCGCTTGGTTTTGCTTTTTTTGCCTCTTGGTGGCACACTTGACTACAAGTTTTTTCTTATGTTACTGGCCTTCCAGTTTTGCTTTCCTTAACTAGGAAACTGGTTGAGGTGTTAACTTATGGTGCTTTGGAGCTTGGATTCTCATGCAACATGTTGATATGAAGCACAATCCTTAGATCTATTTCTGGATTTCCAGTATGGTGCTTGATGGGTGTTGAGACTACTCAGACCATTTGCATGCTGAGGGTAACTACAAATGCAGGAATGCATTGTCTGAGGTGGAAGTACCTCCTCTGATACATGCAAAGAGTAGCAAAGTGTAAAGTGTGCATTGCGAAGTACTTTGCTGTCATAGGATCTCACAGCTTCCTGTAAGAAAGAGGATGATGTACAATGAACGCAATGCAGTACCAGTACTGATTTTTTTTTTTTTAACTTCTCAGTGATTTTTGGTATACACTGTTACCTGATAAATGTCTTAGAGGGTGCAATATCATGGGGCGCAAGGATCACTGGAAAATGGAACCTAGTTCTTTGTGATACTGCAGAATTCCCCCCTACTAATGCATGGTTTCTAGGATTTAAGTTATTGCGTACCAAGATAAACTTTGGTGCAGATTTTTTTAGCACAGGTTGTTTTTATTTGCTAAGCACAAGTGTAAGTTTCTCACTCTTAAGGAACGTTAACAGGAGAAAGGAGAGGGATGGTTTCTCATGGGAGAATTTTCCTTCTGTATGTTTGACCAGTGCAACTTTAAAATGTATGGGGAGAAAAACAATGGAAAGGTAGACCAGCTCCAGGAAATCACACTGGCTGCTTTAGAAAAGCTTTTTAAGTGGCTACGAAATTTTTAAAAATTGCAGTCAGAAACCTCTTTGACCTGAATGTGATTATCAGTATTTTAGTTAGCATCAGAAATGTTTCTTTTTGAAATATATTTCTCTTTCCACTCCTCCCTTAAGGATATGAGTATACAAAATTTCTGCTGGATTGCGTAGATTTTGGTCTTGATAGCAAAACAAAATAATACATTTTTGAATATGGTTAGAAATTAATACAATATTATTCCTGGCAAGTGCAACCTAACTTTGCAGACCTGTGTCATGGGCTATATAAAAGAGCAATGTAGGGTTATACTTTGTAGAAAGCTCCCATGGCATTCTGAGTTCAAGATGTAGTAATTAGCTTAGCAGATGAGAAAGGAGATAGTGAGGTAATGAGCTGCATCTAATTTGTCCATGTGGAAGTGTCTAACAACAAACATCTCTGTAGGAAGAAGTGAACAATTCTCTGCAACAATTGCATCACCTTTTCAGGTGGGAGAAGTCATTGCATAAATGGCAGTAACAGAGTAAGTCACAGTCTGGTGTTGTAATTACTTCCAGCTTGCAAAGGGGCCTGAGGTCAAGGGGCGACTGACCGTCTGCAGGATGATGATTCTCCGCCTCTACCACTCAAGTCAGCGGACATTTTTCGGATGCTGTAGAGAGCCTGGATTTTTTCCTCCAGTTTTTAATGAATGAAGTTCACTGAGCCTCACCACTTCCCCTCCCTGACTTCCAGTGTAAAGGAAGGTGAATTTGGACATTAACTACCATGCCATGGGTTAGTAGAGGTAGTTCACCTGCGGTTGCTCCAATTCCTCATCTAGACCATAGAAAATCATGAAATGTTCTTGGGGGGGTGATTTTTTTTTTTTTAGGAGATGCCATGGGATAGCCTGTCGCAGTTGGGGTAGGCATAGCTGCCTTATGCTGCTAGGTGAGACTGATCATTGAAAAACCTCTATTCCAGTGATTGTAACTATACATGTCTTTTGATTTGGACAATAAATACACCTTTTTAAATTAAACCAAAGTCTAATACTGCAATACACAAATTTTACAAGTACCTGCACCGGGAAAGGAAGTGTGTTTTATTATTGCTACTAGTTGATTACTCTAGCAGTAATTTTTGCTCCACGAACTTGAAAAGGCACATAAGCATCTCCTTGCTTCACAGCTTCCTTGTTTTTGCTGAAGAACAAAAGTACCAAAACATGATTCCAAAATACTACTAACATTATTCAGCCCCCTTCTCAGAAAAACAACTGTTGAGATAATACTGATTCCTCAGTTCTGGTACTTTTGGTACTTAAATAATCCTTCTAGATTACTAGTGTTTTTTTCCTGAAACTTCTGTGGATTTTTGTGACACTTATTTCTGTCTAAATTTGCACTTGAGAATGCAGTGTGAGTTAGGTGCTTACCCTGTAGTTATGCTGTAAAAGAAGAGGCAGGTTTTCAGTATTTTCTAAGCTTCAAACCCCCAGCTGTTTAGTGTCGTCTTTTTTTTTTAATAGAAAGTCTCACCCTACTACCAGGGTTTTAGCATCAGTTAACATGCTTGGTGTAGCCTATTGACAACACGTGCCACCGTGGTTTTTCCCAGTAGTCAGAGGTTATCTTAAAAGTGAGCTAATGGGTTAGTTATCTTCCTGACTTTTGAAGTGTGTTTTAACAAATAAGTTTAATAAATGTACGATTATATTGGCTTGCCAGAGTATCTTTGGAATAGAGTGCTTATATATGTAAGAAAATATTCAGGAACATAATAAAAAGACTTCATAAGTTCTATGTGGAAAGGACAACTAATAGACAGAGACTGTGCGTGCTGATGGGCTTTTTTAATTTAGTGATGTTAAGGGCAGAACAAGCTTTAAATATGGAAGAAAAAAAAAAGCCCAAATCCAAATGAGTTGACAGATGTCCTTGGTGATTAAATTTCAGCACATGCAGACTGGACTGCCCGCAGAATGCAGCTCAGCTGTAGACAGAGAAGTTAACAGCTATGTTCTTAGCTCGATTCCTTTTAGTAGTAAAAGGATGACTTAGCTGAAATACTCTGTAAATAAAGATGGTAGTATACTAATGTAAGTTATGCTTATCTATAAGCCTTTTAATTTTTTAAAAATATACTGTTGCTAATTATGGAAGGGAAGGTACACCAGTTATGTAGTAAGTTTGTGTAGAAACAGTGACTATAGCTGTTTGTATGAGAGATGGCTAATTTATAACATGAAGCATTTTTTGGTAGAGTTGCTACCGGAGAAGCCGCATTAATTACCTATTTTTATTAACATTGATCTGAAGTTTAAAAAAAAAAAATAGTACTTGTGAGCTTATATAACTTCTGTTAAGTTCTTATTCAACAGTGAGGAGCGGTGTACAACTTCTAGACTGCTCAGCCATCAGTGTTGTTCACTGGGACATGTATTAGCCAGGTAGAGCATTGTCTTCTGAAGGTACAATAAATGAGCAGCTTTGCTTACGTATGCTGTGGAATAAGTACTTCTTGCCCTGATTTCTGCCTGGTAATGTTGCACATGAGGACCCTTAGTTGCACACCATTTAGAAACCATAATGCATTTTAGATTCCTTTCCAGACTGCCATTAAAAAGAAAATAATTATAATATAGTCTATTAAGGCTTAGATTCCCATATTTTAGTTTCTTGTGACTTTCTTCCAATGGCTACTATGATTTTCTCCCTCTTTTATTCTCTTCCATATCTCACTTTCTGTAGAAAATTTGCCTATGTGCCCCCATTGTGTGCTTTACGAGCACTTTGGAAAAAGTGTTAACAGACAGCTTGTTTCCAATAGAGACAAAAATACAAATGCCAAGGCCTCACAGGAAATCCTGCATACCCTTCTGCTCACTCATAGTAGGATAAATTGGAAGTGCTGGAGAAAAATAGGTGCTAGGATTGACTGGAAGAAAGGAAGAACCAAGTAGTGCCGATTGTAGGAGCTGTACGTTCTGGAACAATTTTGGTAGTTTTATTCTTTTTTTTTTTTTTTCTCTGGTAATACTTTTGCTCTTTCTAAATTGCTTCCATCCCACCCAAATTACTGTTTCATAGTCGTTGTTCTGTCTCTCTGAATTCCCAGCAGTATCTTGCTGGAGTGCCTGCTGCTTGTAAGCTCCTTTGTGAGGATTTTCTGAACTCTATCCAGAATAGAAACAGAGTTTTTGAAATAGAGGCAACATCTCTCTTCCTTCCATTTTGCTCACACCTTTTCTTCCACCTCTCCAGTCATCATTGTAGCTTTGGGATCTCTCAAAGTCAGTTTCTTTGTTAATGTGTCCCTGCAACGCAACGCTGTTTCATCATCCGTCATCCTTAGCTCTCTTCCCCCTTCCCTCTGCGTATTTCAACTGGGCTGTGTCTTCAGCATCCATCCGTTTCCCTCTGTGTGCAATTGTGCTTCTCTGCTTCAGATGTGTTTTACTTCAACTTCTTGCTTAGCTGTTGTCTTTATCCTTTAAGCGACACTACATGATAAATTCTGAGAGTGACTATTTTAAGCAAATCAAGGGTTAAAGTATTTGCCATTTTTTGGGATGTTCTAATAAAAATGCACAAAACAATCCCTTCTCCTCTGCATGTGTTCCTCCATCTTGAAAACTGATAGAGCACGCAGGTGAAAGTGAAAAGCTGAAAAGCGTTGAGTGCTGCTAATTGCCACCTAAGGTGGAGGACCTGCCTTCCTGCTGTGCACCGCAGGGAGCTCCTTTACCTGTCCTCTCAGAGGTGTGCTCACCTTCCCTTCCCGAAAACCACCTTCCCTCGAAGCACTTAACCTCGTGCTCTACAAGGTGCTTCAGTGCTGCCACCTTGGCTTCTTACAGTCGGAGGCTTTGAAGCCGTCCTGCCACAGGCATTTCGGAGAAATCCATATGGTGACACAAAGTTGTCTCAACATTTCTAGCAGCGCCGTGGATTAGTAACTGTGTTCCCAGTACCCGTACCTCAGTACCTGTAGCAAATAGGTATTCAGATATTTCCTTCTCAGTGTGCATGAACTTAAAATATTTCTTCCAATTTGCAGTGTGTCCTTAATCCCAATGGTCTCCTAGGTTGTGCAAATATCAAACATACTCTAAAAGGGGAGAAACTTGAAAAATTCTCTTCGCTTCGTACATTTGTCTGATCTCTGTTAATAGGGCATCTGAGCAGCTCTGTCAGCACAAGGGCTTTGCAGTGGGGATTTTATTACTAATATGACTTTAAAAGTGAGATTTCTAATACAGTTTAGAGGGGAAGGAGCAATTACCAGCAGGTGACTTACACGGTAATCTGTCATCTTTAGCACTTGTGAATAACCTTATCCATGTTTTACAAATGCAGTGCTATCCTGGTTTTCAGTATCTCTCCCTATTGCATTCCAGTCACAAGATACTTTAGCAAATACAGCTTTTTTTGGAGGTTAGATTTAAATGACAGATCAAAATGGATTTTTCTGACAAGCTAATCTTTTGCTTTCTGAGAGTGTCAAAATACTTCATAAATCTTTATTGGAACTTAATTTTTGACAAGTTAACATTACCTAAAATGTAATGATAGCTATGAGAACTTGGAATAAGTAAATGGAAGTGTTTGGTCCTTTAAAATAAAAATGGAAGATGAAGGATTTGCCACTTAAGTCTTGTGTAAATTAATAATCTTTCCTGTGCTGTAAATTTCAGCCCCTAATGAGGTGTGTCTCAGTGAAGAACAGAGTGAACTGTAAGTGAAAAATCCATGTTGTTCCTGTTGAGGGACAATTGGAAACGTGATGAAGGCAGATGGCAGGCTATTTGGTTACACCTGTAATCTGCAAAAGCTTGGACAGAAATTAGGTGAAGAATATTTTTGTAATTGACCTTTCAGTGAACTTGCATAAATTTTTTTCACTTACTCAGTGGATGTTTATGACCTTATTATTTGCATTACTAGATTAATCTATACTGAAATATTATGCCATTTATAGGGTTAATGCATTTGAGAAGGACATGCATGTGATTGCCCTCTTCTCTCCCCTCCTCCCCATTTTTAACACTACAGAGCATCATTTTGAATTGAAATAGTCCATAATGGTCCTTTTTTTCACGTTTCTTTAACAACATGAACACTAAATTATAGCTGTGCAATTATGTTAACAATGGAAATGCTTCCAGAATGAATACTTCCTTTTAAATTTTCATTTTGTGTAATTGCTGAAAGGTTTGGAGCCATAATAAAGCGAAATTATTTTACACATTTATCGTTCTAAAGGTCAATTATGAAAGAAGTAAAGAAACAACACTGTACAGAATGAGTAAACCAATTTCTATTGCCATCACCATATGTTTTTCTTATTGCTTGTGTTTTTCCAGTTACTGTGTACATAGCGTTCAATTAAAGTGATTCATTTACTAGGCTGTAAGCTGCTGAACAGAGTTTACATTTATAGAACAGCGCTTTGAAGGGAAGGAAACAACTTGCCTCTGTTTGAATTACCTGATTTTTGCAATATCACTGATACGACATATGTTCTCACTTGGTCGCTTTCTCATAAGCCTGAATCTTCTGATAAGCGCGCAATGCTACTGAATTACTGCGTGAAATCACGCTTTTATTGTTAGCTGGGTTGTGCATGAAAGTGTGCTAATTGGGAAATGGGAGAAAAACTGTGACATTTTACCTGTAAGCGCCTTCCTGGGGTGTGGTTTCTTTTCTGCCCATTCTGTAAGCTCAAATAGAACAACATTATAGTCAGGACGTATTCTGCCTTGTATTAATTTAAATCAAGTCACTCAAACTATCACAAGTTTGTATTGAAATGCCTGAGATGAAAAATGACAGTGGAAACTAATGAAAAGCTAGGCTGAACACATTTTCATCTGGGGTCTTAAGTACTTGTACGTTGTTAACTTCTAACAGTTATGTGTGTGTTGTATCACCGTGGCATACAATCTGTGCTGTGAATTCAACAGTTTGAAGCTACATATCAAATAAGAGAAATTCAGGATTGTTTCATTAGCTTTTCAAAATAAATTTTTCAAAGGTTTCTTACTATGAAAAATTATTTATTTTTTTTAGTAGTAGTAGTACATTTCATAAACACCAAATAGATCCATGCAACTGCATTCTTACAGCTTTTTTTGGAATGTGCGTGTTGTCACAGCATTTGTTAAAGTTGTATTAGGCATGCTGTGCTGTAAACTCAGGTACTAATATATTGAAGTAACGGTTTTGCAATTTCTGTTTTATCATTTTCTAACTGTTCTATACAATCACCATAGTTAAGAGTCGATGATGCCACATGATCGTTACAGTGGTATTTAACAGATGGGATTGATGGAGCGAGGACAGGAGTTAACACAGTTGTTTGTAGCAGGTCTTTGTACTCCCTACGTTCTGTTACCTTTCAGGCCAGGTTAGCACGGGCTCTTTTATTGTGGCATATGTCAACAGAAGTGTACTCCCATCTGCTGCTCTATAGTTTGATGCCCAATTATTCAGAGACCAAACACATCACAGTACCTGGCTCCGTTCGTAATTACAGGTGTGTTGTGTTGTGAGGAGCCCGGTGCATTAATCAGACCCTTAATTATAAAAAGGTGGGTCTTTTGTTCTGCTCGCAGTGTGAGTTTACCACCCACTTTATGAGCTGCTGCATCCATCTGCTCTCTTTTTGAATGTTTGCATTGACTGATATTGACTTTAAAATGTATCAAAGGAAGTGATTAAAACTAGTTTAAACATTAACTCGAGTGGCATTTTAGCTTATTCAGGAAAGTGAAAGCATTATCTGCTACAATGTTAGAAACTAATATTATTGATTTAAAATATATAACACAGTTATTTCATAGCATGTTACTGCTGTAAATGCTTAGCAGGACACTAAATAGGTTCTATCCAGGTGTTCAGCACTGCTTTGAGAAAATACTGGTGTAGTTAAGGCACATCTTCATGTAGAGAAAAATTAGTTTGACTTTTTTAGTTTCTGATGTAGAAGTTGAGCATACGGACACATTCTGGGACTAAACTTAAGTTCAAGCCTTCTTTAACACATAAAGCCAGTAAAGGTGGACATTGAAAATGGTTTTCCTTTGCAACTTTTCTTTGAAATTCTGTTAGACGAAAAATAATTTTCTACTTGATATAGAAATAGCTTTATCTAATTATTCAGCAAATATAATGTTGCAGGTAAGGATTATATAGATTTTGTGCCTAATTTTAAACCTGCTGAAACCTTGTGGGAAGGAAATCTTAACTCAAATACAGGAACTTTGCTCCGATTTGGAGAGACTGTGAAGAATTGAAATGTGGAAGGATTGAAGTTGAAACGCTTCTCTTGAATGTGTTCTCTGTCACAGAGTAATGATGAGAGGAAAGCTGTGGTTGGTGGTCTATCCATACACATATAGTGCTACCTCTTAAAAACAAAAACCCCCTCTGTTCCTTCAGAAGATCAGCAAAACTCTTTTTTTCCCCAGGGCTTATCTATGTTTGCTGTCTTAATTATTTAGAAGAAGAGTGACTTAGAATAATCCAGTTAGCATAGATTTATCTGTGTTACTGTGCTGTGTATAATCACTTCTTGCATTTGACATTGCTGTATTTCTCAACTCATTCAGAATAGCTAAAAAACCGAGTGTGTGCTGGAGCAGCCTAGCAGTAGTAAGCCACCTGCTGTCAGTTACTGCCTTCAGCTCCTTCAGGGCAAAGGCGGCAGTCATTTGTGTCATCTCATGTTTTTATGGCTATAGAATTTTGACTAATGTGATTTTAGGAAATAACTCATTTGGAGTGGTGTTATGCTTCATTTTAAATTGATTTTTGAATCCAAAGTCTTATTTAACAGAAGAACATTCTGTTTATGTGTAGACATGAAGAGACGCGGGGCTGTGTTGTTTGTTTTTTTTAAACAGGAATTTAAGAGTACAAATATTACCAAAATACAAAATGCACTTTTCCTACTAAATGCATCTGCAGCGGAAAGTAGTAGTTGTTACGTGACAATCAGTTATACATAGAGCTGTGTGGCTCCGAGTTATCACCTTGATTAGTGTGGTACTGGTGAATTGCAAAGTTAAATCTTCTCAAACTCTCCCTTTTGGTTTTGGGCCTTTTTTCCCCTTCCCTCCCCCCGCCTCCTTATTTCTTCTCAAACAGGTAACTTCTCTTTCAGGATATCTTAAATACTGTCATAAAGCACTGCCCGCCTTGGTTTTTCTTCCTGGGCTTACCTGGCTTTACAATGCTGATAGGAGACTTCATTACTGCGGCGGCCAGGGTTCTAAGCACAGACATGCTGGAGGTGAGTATGGCAATGCCCAGCACCCCTGTCCCCAGAGAGCACGCGCTTGCTAACGAGGTTCGGATGTCTCCACTCCAACAGGTGTTGACTCATTAGTGCAATGTGAAACGGGGCTCTTGGGGCAGATACCATGGCAGCTGATGTGTGAAATTGTGGGATAAGGTGACATACTAGTATTGCAAAGGTGTTTCATCAAAAGGCCAAAGTGTGAGAAATCATATCCTCGCTAATATTGCAGCACGTCTGTGCGCTAAAAGCAGGATTTCAGAATCTCATTAGCTTTTTTCAGTGAGCAAATATTGAAAATATGTAACTCTTTTGGTAATACAGAATTTCTTACTAAATATCAACGATAATAGAAATGTGACCCTAAACAATTACATTAGTGAGGAAGTAAAATAGCAAAGGAATCATGGGATGCCAAAAGAAGGGTAAAGGTCTGGCAGTCCTGGGAATAACAGGAAAGCTTTGTTGTACGTGAAACACCAGTTCAGGAGAGACCTTTCTGTCCGTTTTGGCCAAGTGCTTTTACTGCTGCTCTTGACGTTTGTGCAGCTGAGCGGGTGGCTCTGCACAGGGACGCAGCCCTCTCGTATTTCAGCAGGACTGAAATGGTGAGCCTGGCCTTGCTTTTTCCATTGTCCCTCAAAGAGTTTACAGCCATTAATTTTCTGACATCTCTTTAAAAAAACTGATCAGCCTGATTGTTGATCCAAAGCTTAAAGTGCTAATAAGAAATGAAAACTCAACTTTCAAACAGAACCCAGCACCACCTTCCATTTCTCCTACAAGCATAAAACTTAGCGTGCATTGTATTTTCAACATTATGCAAGATTATATAGCAGTACTTAATGCATTTATAGCTCATGCCATGTTGCTTTTGATGGTTTTATTGAAGTAGGAATCTCTACGCATTTTTATCATGTGTACAGTCAGTTTGAGTACATTGTCCTGCCATTTGTGTCGCACGATCAGGTAATAGTGGTGCTGGATTAGTGCTTAAAACTCTTACTCGATTTTTCTTTAGGTTGTTCTGTATTTTTTGTTGACACCAAATTGTTGATGATTGGATTGGGTAATGACAGAGGAGGTATTAAAAATGTAAAATATGCTTAGAAGCAGGGCCAGGTCCCTGCTGGAGGAGAAGCTCGGCCTCAGAAAAAGAGCAGAGTAACACAGCAGCAAAAGGCATAGGCAAATAAGTGTCTGTAAGTCGCTGCTTTAATGCTGCTTTTGCTGTAGTTGTAAAGGAAAAGCTACTGGGACTTGTTCCTCAGGACATTTTCAATGTTGCATTGTGAATACAACACATCTGGTATTTATGGTGATAGACAGTAGCCTTATAGCTTACACCATTTTCGTAATTTCATGAAAAAAATGTTTTTGTTTATTTTTCCTTCATTAGGCTCCCCGTTCAGAAGCTCACACCATTCTTGGTTCTCTTGTTTGCTTTCCAAATATCTACCAAGAAATCCCACTCTTGCGGCCCATTTCAGAAGCTGGTGATATCATCGCGGGAACAGCAGATGTGAAGGTAAAATCACATTTTATTATTACATCCTTATGTAACCTAACATTTTTACTATATAGTCACTTCATTTTTACCGTGCACTTTGTTTAAAAATAAACCCCCTCCTTCGCCTCAAAACTCCACAACTGCACACATTATATATACTTACTTGATAAGCATTGCTTCGCTTAACATGCAGCTTAAAATTAACAAAGCTTAGATGCTGCAAATTACATTTTATTTTCAGGGAGAGTGAACTGGCTGCGATCAAATGTGATGTTTTCCAGCCACGTGCCTGTCAAGTCAATTCATTAGATGATGTTGGTGGTATTATTGAAAGTGTCCATTCATTGTATCTGTGTATATTACCTCTCCTGTAAGAGATGTGGGCTGTGCATAAGGGGAGATATTTTTTCGCCTTACTGGAATATTACAGTAAAACGTTAAGAAAATACCACTATTAGACAGAACCATCAACTTACATGAGTGGTTTTTCCCTGAGAAGTAATTTCTGTGGGATACCCTAAGACATGAATTGTTTTGCTGGATGGAAAACTTTGTAGTTTAATGACTGTCACAGCAGTACTCTTTGTGGGGAAAAATCACACATGCTGTCCTGGAAAGACCCAACAAAGGTGACCTAGAGTATCACTTGCAGGTGAAACCTGTGCAAATGGTTGCCCTCGCACAAGCATCCATTGCTTTTTGATAAACTTGAGGCACTACTGATCCACTGCACGAAGTTAGGTAAAGCTGGGGAGGAATCTCCAAATTCCTCATGCAGCCTGAGAAGGTAGAACCGGAGAGACTGTAAAACCCTTAGCGTGCTTGGCTCCTGTTCTTGCTTTCTTCATCAGGTCTCAGAGAGTCATTGGAGGTGTGTTAAAACAGTCTCAATTTTAAAGGTGTTTTTTCTGTACTAAAAAACACACTAGATTTTTCAGAACATGGCTTACTTAGAACTTTAATGCTATAGGTTGTATCATCAAGTGATCATCACTGGTCATTAGTAAATATCCATCAGCTCTGAAAATGAATTGATTTCCATCTTGCTGCCTGTACGTGATTTTAAGTCAATTAGATTTATCCACAACGGCCTGAATATTTGAGTTGTAATCAGTAAGTATTTCTCCCTTGACAAGATAAAACTGACATGTAGTAAAAATGCTTTAAGAATAGACTGAGAATTAAAAGTTATTTCACGTGTAACTATGTCAAAATTAAACAACTTTAAATAAAGTGGACGTATGAAAAAGATGCTTATTCTAATTTATTTTATTATTTTAGTGCTACCTCATAAATATTTTATTGAAGAATGCTACAGAGGAGCCAAGTGAAGCTGCAAGGTAAAATATTACGTAAAAAAAAAAAAAGGGAAAGTCTTTCTCACTAATGATTTTTTGGTGCTTGTACAGCTGAGTTGTTACTAGTGCCTTGTGGTTTGATCCTATTTGGATGGGTTATTCATTTTAGCCCTATTGAGATGAGGTTCACTCTGTGCCGTGAAGGTGTTGACCTGTTGTGTGACCTGAGATAGGGAAAAGAGAGATCACGTCTTTGTGCCTTTCTTACTTTTTCTTTTTTTTTCCTAAATACTCTTCTAAAACTTCTGACAAAAACACTTTTTCTTTTAAAACAGATGCATAGCCATTTGTGGCCTTGGAGTTTGGATATGTGAAGAACTGACGCAGTGCACAAACCATCCCCAAGTGAAGGAAGCAATCAATGTCATAGGTGTGACACTGAAGGTAGTACTATGACAGTCTCTGTAATCAATAAACATTGTGTAAAAAAGGTGTATTCATTTTTTTTTTAAATAGTTGCTGGTTATACGGCACACATTCTGTTGGTTTGTCTTTTCATTGCTTAAAGCACTGACAGGATGCTGCTAACACACAACTGCTCAGGACTTTTTGCATAGTGTTAGTGATACGGCGTTGGCCATTTTCAAAAAGGTGTCTCCCAGTTCTGACCTTTGCATGTAATTAGTAGCTTATTATGTTCAGTGAGCATAGTTTGGATCCTTATGGCTCCGGTAAAGTTGCAGAGGAGTATATGCACAGTTCTTCAGTGTCACCAAGGTAATATCCTATATAAAAGTGCAAAATATTTGCAAAAATAGCATGTGATTATGTGTCTAAACGCTCTTTCCACAACAGACCAAATTAAGATTACATAGATAATGTCAAGCCTGCTGTTTCCTACTGCTGACAGTGTCATTTTGCAAAATGAACAATTTTTATTGTTTGTATAGATGCAAAATAATTTAAAATATAGAAAAACTGAATGCATTGTATTGTATCTGGATATTTTATTTGGCTTTTAATCATCTTTTCTTTTCTTCCAGTTTTCTAATAAATTGGTAGCTCAAGTAGCCTGTGATGTTCTTCAGCTACTGGTTTCTTACTGGCAAAAGCTTCAGAAGTATGAATCATCTCTGTCCAGAAAAATTACTGAAGTATGTTAGTTTCTTTAAAATGTTTGTATGGAAATCGTATGCAAAATTGTCTTAATTCCTTACTTGAGCTAATGTAACTGTGAGTTTATGTTAACTTTTTCTCTCTTCTGCAATTATTGCTAGGAGGTGTACTTGCTGTAGTCCTAGAACCAGTATACTTCTCTCATTTATAGTGATTTATTTCCAAAATGCTCAGTAAAACTTTTCGTTTCACTTGGACATTGATTTACAAGGGCAGGTAGATGCACCTAAGAGAATTTAACCTTTTTCATAACCTGTTCAAGTGAAGTTCATGCTCTGTCTTCATAGCAAAAGACGTTAAATGTCTCTCTGGAATTTTGTTTATTTTTAATGTAGATCCTTGTGGCCACTATTGCATTTCTTTTGCCAAGTGCTGAATACTCCTCTGTGGAAGCAGATAAAAAGGTACGTCACTGAAAAAAGCAATTCTCCATTCTTTCTTTGTGGTGTTTGAGATGGTTATTAAATGAAGTCACTTAGAACCAGAGTTGTATTTTAAATGTTCAAAGTCATACCTTTAAGTTTGGGTGGATTTAATAGAATATACCTAAACATTGCGTTACATGTTTCTGTTTAGTTTATAGTTTCACTGCTACTTTGCTTGTTGGATTGGTGTATGGCATTACCCATGAAAATGCTACTGGAGCCGGTGTCTGCTGGTGTTCTTGAAGATCAACATGCATCCAAAGCTCCTTTACTGGACTATATTTACAGAGTGAGTATGAGGAATGAATGTGATTTATTTGTGTCTAGATGTTTAAAGATGCCTTTCACAGATCCTGTTAGGCACAGAAGCATTTTTAGCAAGCTGTAGAAAATTATGAATTCTCACAGTGTGATCAGAATTCGGACAGATGAGACGTTGAGAATGTAAAATGTTAAGATGATAAGATCAGAGATGTAGAATAGACAGAGAATGTGGTGAAGAGAGAAAAATAAAATGCTTAAAACAACGAGCCAGGGAAAATAATCTTTGAAATACTTGAATTATTTGAAATGGGCTGTTAAAATACGAAAGAAGTCCTGAAGTGAGCTGTTAAAGTACAAAACAAGTGCTGACGAAGAGTGTTATTTTTAAAAATGCTGTATTTAGACATAGGTGTTTTTCGTAGTATGTTGTGGCTTTCACAGTATAAAAATTATGGTGGGTCACTCCTCACCGAAAGTGTTTAAGTGGCTATTGTAATGTACACTTTTTCCAGTGTCATGCTTGTCTACTTGTAGGTTCTGCACTGTTGTGTGAATGGCTCCAGCACATATACCCAGCAAAGCCATTACGTGCTGAGTCTGGCGGATCTTTCGTCCAGTGATTACGACCCGTTTTTGCGACTTGGGAATGTCAAAAGCTCTGAGCCAGCCCAGTGCCACTCTTCCACAGATTTGGGCAACCTGCTCACCGTCGCCGAGGGTAAGAGAGTTCACAGTGTGTGGTGAGGACCAGCATGTCAGTGTTCAGCAGCTAAGAAATAAAGCTTGCCAGGTTACATCTCTTCCTTGCAAATCTGCTTCTTACTGTGCGTAACAGTACTGTGCGTTCATTGAAAACAGAGCACCCTTTTGTAATGAGTTTCAGTTGCCTCTGTAATAGGGTATTTGAGTTTGTTGCCAACATTGCTCTTTACAAAGATCACAGGAGAAAGAAAATGACACTAACGTGCTGTATAGTGAGATATTTATACAAGGACAGGATAGACCAAGAAGCTGGTTTTGCCTTTGGTACTACTTATAATTTAGTATACAGAATTAAATTAGTGTATAGAATTAAATTCAATAAATAAGATAAGCCTCAAATCAAACTTTTCAGAAGCATGCAGCTGCCCTTCTTGAATTTTTCAGTAGAAATTAATCCATTGTCATAGATAATTTGCCTGTTCTGAGTGATTTGAGAAGAACATGTATGATTTGGACCAAATTCTGCAGCTGCATAAATGTCATTCCTGCTGATTCACAATCTACCTTGGTCGAAAGTCAGAAGAGATTATTTGGATCTAGGTACATTATGTTACTAACTTTTTAAAGTCAATTTAATAGTATGCATCCAAACATAGGAAATAATTTATCTCTAAGTGATTTATCGTAGAGATCATGTTTATTTCAAACACTTGTTAAAAATAACCTTTAAAACCATGGCTGTTTGACTATGAATTAAGTCCGTTTTAAGTAATTTCATACATTAATATGTATTAATGTATTTCTGCAGAAGAATCGAAAGTACAGATGCAATACGAAGTTGTGCGAGATAATGTTGGATTGGCAGTGATGCTTTTAAATAGTATTTTCAGGTTTTGATACTGTACTATTTTTCAATCCTACAGCATTTTTTCTTTGGTTTTGTGTATGTACTTTAAGTTTTAACAAAAGAGTTAAAAACATTAAAACCTGTTCTACACAGATTTCTTGCTGAGTAGGACATGTTGTGAATAGCAGAAAGATAAAGTTATGTATCAGGTACATTTGTTATTTTAGGTAGAACAAGATGTTTCTCATCTTGGATATGTTAGTGCCCTACAAGTTCTTTGATTTGCTTGTTTTTGAAAAAGATTAATTCAGAGGTTTACTACTGGGAGATTCAGGAAAAGAATAGAGCCTTTTTTGTGAGAGGAGGCTGAAGAATTTTGGCTTTTTAGGGCTCATGAAAGGCGCAAAAGGGATATATGTGTCATTTAAAAGTACATTAGAAGGTATAAATACCAAGGAAAGAGGAAAACACAATAAACTAAAGAAAAATGGTTTTAAACTGAATATGAACAAAACCTGGAAATTAGAAGGTTTCTGGCTACAAAAGGGGTAATATTCTGGAATAACATTCCAGCAGGAGAAGTGGAAGCACAGTGTAACTCAGAGCATGATTGATTTATGAAATAATTGATATATTTGCCTGTGCTGAGGGGACCATCTTGGGATTCAGAAAGTCTCTTCCTGCCTCATACAACAAACTTTACCATCATGCTGCTAAAGATCGAGAAGCATTGGTTTTCAGTTGCATCTCTACTTTACCTTTGCTTCTTGTGCCCTGTCCCTCTCTTGCTATGATTGCTGTGAGGATGACTGTGGGAATACAGATGGTAAGGAGAAACACTTTATCCTGCCGGATGGAACTGTAGTGACAGCCAGTGTTGTGGGATCAGTGTGCAGGACTTTTTGCATATTGTATGGAGTCCTGGATGTTACTGTAGGCTAAATGTCAAAGGGCATGTGGTAAAATAAAATAAAAATGTGTGACAGGTAGAATTTCTTGGCAAGTGATTGTAAATAGCTTTTGGAACAGGAAGGATTAGGAGGACAACTAAGGCAAGCTTTGGAAATATGACAGAAATTTGCAGATGCTCTTTTTAATTAACTCTTGCTGCTTTTATTGATCTATTATCTTTTCATTGATCATTTCAGAAAAAAGGAGGAGGAACTTAGAATTGATACCTTTAACGGCACGGATGGTTATGACTCACCTCGTCAATCACCTGAGCCACTACCCACTCAGTGGAGGCCCTGCCATTCTCCACAGTCTTCTGAGCGAGAACCATGACAACTCCTATGTGGAGTCCTCTGAGCTGTCCTCAGACGTCTTCCGGAGTCCCAACCTGCAGCTCTTCGTGTTTAATGACAGTACTCTTATATCTTACCTCCAAATCCCCACAGAGAAGAAGACAGACACTGAACCAGCAGCATCCCCCTCGGACGTAAGGGTAATTGTCAGAGATATCTCAGGGAAGTACTCTTGGGATGGCAGAATATTGTATGGACCTTTGGAGGGCTGCCTTCCGCGGCAGAGCACGACAAATGCGTTTGTGATCTCAGGCAACCCTGAACACCACTTCATTTCGCAGAAAGACATTTCTCAGGTGGAAGAAGGAGAAGACGCTCTCGACCAATTGCTGGAAAAGATTGGTAACACCAGTCCTGAATGCCTTTTACATCCCCAGCGAAAGCTGAATGAGCCATCACCGCCACCCTTTGGTATGAGCTACGATCAAGAGAATGCGATCACTGAAGCCCTGATGAGGCAGAGTGCCCAGGAAAAAGAGTATATATTTAAATGCAGCTCGGACCTTGGTATGAAGGTCGCCCGTCAAGAAGAACCACGTCCTGCTGAACCTCAAGCATCCTTTTATTTCTGTCGGCTGTTGCTAAATGACTTGGGAATGAACTCCTGGGATAGAAGGTAGGAACAGAGGATTCAGAACATTTTTACCATACTCCTGCTCCTCTCACTTCTGCCCCCAAACATGTACACACTTAAGAAAGCAAGAATTATATAGCTGGGTAGTAGTCAGAGCATATTTTTGAATTTTTACATATACTTGCTTCCGTGATTATTTTAACTAGACACCTGCAGATTGTTTATAATAATAATTTTAAAAAATCATTTCAATCGTGCTAATTTGATTCCCATCTCTTAGATATTTGAATGAGAAAATACTATGTCTGTACTATGTTGCATTTTCCTTCAAATTTTTTTTTTATATATTTATAGGAAAAGCTTTCATCTCCTTAAGAAAAATGCAAAATTACTGCGAGAACTGAAAAATCTGGATTCCCGCCAATGGTAGGCAATGTTTACTAAACACACGATTGATAAGGCTAGCGTTTCCAAAAAAAGAATAAGTACATCACCAAAACCAAGAATTTATTAAAATTGCATGTACTAGCAATACAAATATTTGTATGAAAAATGGCTTGTTTGTTTCTAAAGAGTTCTGTAGCCCGAAGGGACAAGCTATTTTCTCTGGTACTATATACATAGAATTCAAAATCAGTAGCAAATAATAAGACACAGCAACCTATTTCCTGTTTTCTTTAGCTGGGAGGGGAGGGAAGAAGTTCCAAAATGTTTTGTGACCTTGGCTGAACTCACACAAAGAGCTATTTTCTGAAGGATGATCCCTGTGTCAAGAGCAGTATTTTAAGGGATAATCTCCCTATGACTACTCTACAGCCAGGTAGTGGCAGAATAGCATTCTAAATATTCTGTTTTATTTTTCATACTTGACATATAGCTATTTGAAAAATGTCTGCAGCATTGCAGAGTTTGATTTTCTTGTATCCCAACAATTTTCATACCAGTTGTTTTCAGAGACGACAACTATCAGCCTTGTAAAACTCAACCCAGGATCTGAAAGTCAATAATGTTGTTTCTTTCTTGTATATCATCACTCTATAATTAAAATTCTCTAGGTCAAATTATGCTCCCATTAACACCTGTGCAATCTTACTGTCTTTGGCAAGGTTGCACAGACGTAGGCGATTAACCCTGTAATTGGAACTTGGTCATCAATTCTTTTGCTAATGCACAGAAGGAATAGGCTTGGCTCTGCTCTCTGAATTGTGGTATCTCTGCAGTGTGGTCATGGGAAAAAAATTGGTGAAAATATATTTCTGCAACTGCAATTGAGTGATGTACTTGTGTGCATAAAAGAAATCGACATGGGGAGTTAAACATGGTCACCTATTCATAGCTTTGAGTACAGGTGTTCTAAAAAATAATTTTGAGCTAAAACTTCTTTAACTTTTATTTCTTTTTATATCTAATTACAGCCGTGAAACTCACAAGATTGCAGTGTTTTACATTGCTGAAGGACAGGAGGACAAATGTTCAATACTGTCCAATGCAAGGGGAAGCCAGGCATATGAAGATTTTGTTGCTGGACTGGGCTGGGAGGTAATAGTCATAAATTTAGGCAAGCTAACATACTTGATCTGAAGACCTACAAAAATCAATGTAAGCCAGTTAAAATAGGTAAATGGAAAACAAACTGCTTATATCACTGCATATTTTTTAATTCTCAAAAAAAAAAAGGGGGATAAATTTTAATATACATTAATACTTAGCAGTACTTAAAAGATCACCTGTTTAGCAGAATTCTATAAATCCACATGCTAATTCTGGATAAACGCATCCTTCCTGTTTCTGATGGACAGGTGGTGCTGCAGTGGACATTTCTGCTTTCTGCATCATTAAGAGCTGTAGCATAATTTTAACTTAATTTTAGCTCCTTTTAGCTCTTCATGTGGTCAGACCACTTACCCAACCACAGCTGCTTTATGAAGGACAAAAATGTTCGGTTTTAGTTTGCATTGTTGAGGTGATGTGTCAGTAACCTAAATGACATGAACATTTATGTGTTTTGGAAATACATAGCAGCTGCATTTCATGTTTAAGGATTTGAGTGACATAAGGTCTACAGGGAGGAGTACCATCCTCAGTTAGGCTGATGCAGTTGGGAAGACAAGCTTTTGGACACAGGCTTGTTTTCAGAGAGGCGTTTCTTCTGAATAATCTTCTAGAATAATTTCTTCTAAGGTTTTTCTTTTTGTACAAATCTTCAATTTCTTTTTCAGTTTTTCTGATTGTCATGTTTTTCTCTGCACTTTAGTTCTCTCTGTGTATGCTTTGAGTGGGCTTGCTAAGCCATGCATGGCCCTTAGAGCAGCTGCACATGACAGAATGCTTCCTTGTTGTTGTTTGCTGGAAGGAAGGTAAAATAGCCAGTACCTAGTTAAGAGATGTTTACTTTTAGTAAATGTCAAATACAGGAATGGGAAACAGACAGATCTAATGCTAAGATCACAAACCCGTAGGGGAAGACTTCTCTTTCTCTGGGATGGATATAGAATTCTAGAGTAGTAAATTCACCAAGTCTTGATATATAAATAAATACTGATTATTCATCAGTCTTTTCAAATTTCTTCTAATCGTGACTTTCAATCAATCAGGTTGATCTTTCAACACACGGTGGGTTTATGGGAGGCCTCCAGCGCAATGGCAGCACAGGACAAACAGCACCCTATTATGCTACCTCTACCGTGGAAATCATTTTTCATGTGTCTACAAGAATGCCATCAGATTCAGACGATTCACTGACCAAAAAGGTAAATAATTTGCTATGTATTTCAAAACGTTCTCTGTAGTCTTCAAGTGCTTAAATTACAGTTTAAACTGCAACCAGATTGTGCTAACCGGTCCTAGCAGGCCATCTTTGCTGTGCCACATGGTGCTCTGCAGCTAGATCATCTGAATTAAATGGCATCTAAATTCTGGATTCTGAAACACAATTAACATTTCCATGGTAGCCTCAGATACCTCCATTAGTAATAATATTAGCAATAATTTCATTTGTATGTTGTCTGCCTGCCAAAACGGTTGTACTTTGGTAGAACAAAACAACCAAATGCAACATAATAAAACCTTACAGATGAATTGTCCAGTGTATAAAAGAAAAGAAGTGAAAGAAGTGACAAGCGTAGTACCAAAAGCAGCCAGCTGATATTTAAAGCCATTATTCAGTTATTCACAATTCTGACAAGCAGACTCTGCTTCAAAGATGGCCAGAACCCAGCCCAAAATTTTGTTGGTATCAGTACTTAATCATTTGTCTTTCCTAACGAGGAGTGATTTGAGATTATGGGGCTTGCCAACTGCTGCTTAGAGTCAAAGAAGATTTTAGGTCCATACCAAATCTTTGCCTTTTTAATTAGGATTGGCAACTTGTCCTACATAGGCTGTTAATGTGCGTTAATAATGCTACTACAGCCATCCAGTCTACCATGTGATACTATTGTGCTCTGAAAATTATCTATAAATATGTCACTGGATGATTGTATTTGTTGTCCAGCTAGTTTCAAAATAACATGTCCTTTTCTTCGATATAAAAAGGTGGTATTTCTGATTACCAGTCCTGAAAACTTGCCCAGCATTTAATAGTAAAGCTAGATCCTTTCTTTTTTATTGTGATATGTCGTTTAAAAGAAAGTCAACAAAATTACATGTTTCTCTTTATGTATGCAACTCATTATCTTTGTATTAGTGGATTTACATGGCTATGGAAAAAAAAAAAAGGTAATCTGAGTACTTTAGGGTAGAGAAGTAGGACTGTGGTACATATTAAGAGGCTGTATAGTCTCTATCACTTTACCAAGGTAGGACTATCTGTATTTTTATTGTTCCTGGCCAGTATTTATCTAGCTGCTAGTTAAAAACTCCAGTGATGAATGCTTTACGGTTTCCCTAGGCAATGTATTCCTATGCTTTGCTTTTTGTACCATGAGAAAATTTCTTGTAGCATCTAATTTGTTTCAATTTAAGCCCATTTATTCTTACCCTATTCCACACGGATATGGAGAATGGATCATTTTGCAGCAGACTTATTAATGTTTGAGAACTACCATGTCTTTTCCAGTCTTATTTTTCCTGCGCAAATTGTGGTCGTTTAGTCTAATCTTCCCTCGTAAGTCATAGCTCCTGGATTTTATGGAAGCATAGCAAAGGCAGCGAAATATCAGTTAGCTGTTGAGTAATACATCATCTGGGAGAGGAGAGAGCACAGTCTGACAGAGCTACCACAAGGGGAAAAATGGGTTTTAATTGCAAACAGTCTATTTTACTAATTCTCCTAATTCCCACCCACGTTAGGGATTAACAGACATTGAGAGAGTCTGGTTATTCTATTTAATTGTCTTCCCTGTGTTTGCTTTAAGAGAATTTCTTCTTTGTGGCAAAGAAAAAGCAAAAGCATTTAGTAGTTGCCAACCTCCAAGTCTTGAATTGCTAGAAAACAAGCCCAGCTCCAGTACATATTGTCCACAGAAAATACTGCAAAGTAATTGCTTTAAGACTTTAAAAAAAAAAAAAACCAAACAAAAAAACCCCCAACTTTAAATCTGCTATAGGAATGGAACCCTGCAGGGAACAAACTGTATATTCTGGTAAAGAAGGACAAAGCTCTAAGCAACCTAATGCACCTCGGGAGCTGGCCCTGCTGTAAGCAGTGTGTTGGACCAGATGACTTCTAGAGGTCTTTTGTAGCATATAATCTTCCATGGTTCCATGCTTTTGCACAGAACAGTTTTGTTTAATTTGACACAGCTCTTTTGTAAGCAAGCATGTACTTCTGTGCAAATTAGCACAGACGTCTTAATAAATTTTACAAAACTGCAGCTAAGAGTGGAGGCAAGATGCATTTCAGAAGCACTGTAAACTTTCTCGAAGATTCATAGTTCTCTAATTCTTTGAAAATGCTGATGAATGAACTAGCCTGCATTTGAAGCCAGTGTTTTGTGCATGAGTGTATATCCAGAGCATTTCTAAAGACAGTATTAAACATCCTGCAAGAACTCTTATAACCCTGAAAGTGTCAATTTCTTGAAATTGCCCTTGTGAACCTTAGCTGTGGAGGCCATATACTGAAATACATAAAGGCAAGTACATTGATGCTTTAGCAACAAAATTCCTCAGTCCACAGAAGTCCCATGTTGATTTTGGCAGCCTTTGCATGTGCAGACCACAACTGGTGTGTGTGCTTGAAAAGAAACATGTGCCTGCTAGCAACATACTCTTAAACAAGAGGAAAATATATATTCCCCACCACCACCACCACCACCTGTTGATACTGTGCTTGTGAGTTCTGCAATACCTGGTTAAGAGAGTTGTAATCAAATGCGACGTTGCTTCCGAGATTGTGGCAACTCTCAAGATCATCACAAGTATTTTAATACTTCCACTTGCTCACTGAACAGTTAGTGCATGCTGGGCTTAAGTCCTCACCTCAGATTATTGGGGCAGTATGCCCAGGTTAAAAAGATTATTTTATATTTATTACTTCTTTCTGTTAATGCTTCTTTTCCATAGCAGTGGGAAGGCAGATTATGATGTCATTCAGTACCTGCTCTATTTTAACGTTTGCTGTGCTAGAACTATATATGGTATTACTGGGAGGAGGAAATTTTGTCATGTTGCCAATCAGGATGCAATGGGGGCCACAACTTTTTCTCTTGCCTTCCCCCTGCTTCCATCAGATATTGCATGGATACTATCTGGGATCTAAGGTCCCCCTTATCTCTGAAATCTTTATGACACTTCGGTGGTTTCTTCTCTGCTTGTTTTGCCTGCAGACAGGCAAAAAGAATTCAATACCAATCAGTGTGCTTGGCTCGCAAGCTCTGGAGCTGAACAGAAGGTCTTACCACCTGCTGGCCAAGGAAGTAGTACAGCAGGCCATAAATTGTGTGGGCTGGGGAATTAAGCAGATGCAGTAATTTTACTTAAATATGTTATTATGGTTCTTTATTTTTACTGACCACAAGAGGATAAATTAATTTCTGGTATAAATTCACAAGAATAAGTGCACTTCCACTGAGGATGAACTTGGCCCCTTACTTTTGTGCTGTATAGTTGTAACTTGCCATTTGTATTCCTTTATTTGAAGTATATGCTGACATGGTATATTGCTCATTTGGAGAGGGAGAGGAATAAAGAAAAACCTCTCCAAATAAGTCTTAGCCCTGAAAGAAATCTTTTCTAGTGGAATAATCAAAATTCAGCTGATATCTTTTGCTGCTGTAGGGTTCAGCATCATTGGTTCTAAACTTTTTTTATCTGGTTGTCTTGTGGCAAGAATGAAAATCAATCGTAATAACAGCATCCTACAATCCCCTGTCTTGTTCTAGCTAAATTGTACCTAACGGTTTAAAAATGAGCTGTAAAATTTTTGAGTGATTTATTCCATCTTCTCCATTGTCGTAGCGGAACTTTTTCCAATTCAGAAATCTGGTTGCAACCCCATACTGAACTCTTGCTCCTTCGCTGCAGAAATTTGTTAGCTAGGGCTAGATTAGATTTTTAGCAGCTAATCTAACTGCTGTAGGGGTTTGCAAAGTGGGGACAGAGCTGTGCTATTGGATTTGTCCAATTCATTTGACTCCAGGACTATAATTGCACTTATGTCTTACAAGGCTTTTATAGCCTAGGGCTGGCGAGCAGCAGAAAAACAAATTGGCAGTGATACAGTAAGAGTGAAAGGGAATGAAAGGCACACATTATCAGTCTCCAGGCAGCACTGTTCTGGCAGGAAGTTTCTTGGTTAATTTACAAATAAAACTTAGATTTTAGGATGGGTACACTGTCAGCCAGACAATGGGGATGTCAGGCCCGACTGTTACTTAGCAAAAGTAGCAGCCGTGCCTCCCCAAAAGCAGAAATTCTTCAGTCAAACAGACGACTCCTCTCTGGAGCCAGCTGGCTGTGTAATGCAATTAGCGGGGAAAGGAGGTCAGGCCATTAGGTGTGTACCGTGACCAGTGTCAGCGGCGGCGTGTTGCCTGGCAGGCAGCGTGCAGCCCAGCCGAAGCGGGGAGCCTTGAAAACTATTTGCTCAAGCGAAGGGGAGCGTGGGCGCTCGGCGAGCCTCCCAGTGCCGAGGCTGGCTGCGCGGCTTCTGGAGCTGCCGGCTGTGCTCCGACGCCCAGATTAGGGCTGAGGAAACGCAGACCAGATATGATTAACGACAGCGTGACGCACGTCAGAAGCTATACATTGACCCAGCTTCCAGGCGATGAAGGCTCAGCGTAGCTGTGTCTGAGCGTGTGCAGCTGAGAATGTATATATTTGGTTCGTGTTAGCGAAACTGCTTTTACGTGCAGGCTGAAAATTCAGGCACTGTCAGCTCGCTCGGGGAGGAGAAGCAATTGCAATTTCAAGAGCTGCCTTCCCTGAACGTTTGTAGAGAGATCGTTCAAGTCAGCAATAAACCTAGAAAATCTGACTGCTTGCGGTTAAGCTGTTCTGTTCTTTGGTTTTGCTTTTTAATACATATTTTATTTCCTGGCTGCTTTGGGATTTTTTTTAATGTATTCTTTTCTTTTTTTTTCCCCACCCCTAAACTGCTTGGAGAGCATAGCATGGGACTCTCACTCCAAATGCATCCTCTGTGTTGCTGTGGCCCTTTAAGCAAAAACTTGCTTATGTCCTTCAGGGTACTGAGTCTAACCCACAGCTTATTTTTTGAGTGAGCGATACAGGATAATAGCAGCTGGTTTGTTGTCACTGATAAAATTATTATAATGTTTTCTACCAGTGAAATGATCTTTCAAGAACAAACATTTTTGATGAATACCAATTTTATATTTGTAACATTATATCTTATAAATGTGACGATTGGGGATATATGGCTTCAAAACAATGACCGGTAGTAACTCAAGCTTTAAAATTAATTACTAGCATGTGATGAGGATTGTAGCAAAGGTAGTAATTTATTATCACACAGTGTTTGCAAGATTTTGAGCTCATAGCCATCACTTCCTGTCTCAAACAAGCACAGCAAGCATCGGTTGATCTAACTTCTCCCTGTTTACTGAATTTTGTTCTCTTGGATGTGATATATGTACAAAATGTTTTGGGATTCTTCAGCGTGAAAAGTATTTGATTATTATCCAAATAGTTCCTTGTGATTTAAGAAGGGTCTCTTAAGCAGTATTTGGACATGTTTTGATTACTGTTTTTACAGTGGTATGTGCTATTTATCACTCCAGAAAGAAGCAATAGGAGGCAAGGCCGTACAGAGCCTTTTCTTCAGGGTTTGTTTTTGTAGAGAGAGAGAGAGCTGTGTTCGGTTTGTGAGTTGCCCTGTGCAACTGGACAATTGCATCACTTTACAGGATACTGCTTCCATATGTATGTGCTGGGTTTTTTAAAGCAGAGGTTGTTAAATACTGCCGTTGTGGGCTTTCTCTGTGTTGCGAAGCTAGTGCCAGAACTCACTCTAGTATCAGGATGCGTTGGGATCAGCCTGATAAATTGTGGGCACTGCTTACAAATACATCGCCGTTGGGCTGCTCTGAATACAGCTGGTGTGAGCTGGGTCCTTCCTTCGCTCAGCTTTCATAGAAATTACAGCTCAGCTTCGGCCGTGTGTGAAATAGCCTTGCCAAACAGTTAGATCCTCAGTATGTATAACCTGTTGTGCACAAAGTCTTGTAGCCAGACGGATTTTTTGTTTTTTAAGACTAAACTTTACATGTTGCTTTTAATCATTAAGGCGACCTAGCTGCATTTGTTCGCAGAAAGTGAAATCAGGATTTTGTCGTACAAGTAAATTACTGCTTAGTTCTGTATGTAACAGTCTGCACTGTGATGATATCAACATAAGTATTTTCTTGGATGTTGCTTTATTTTTTACTGAGCAATTAAGAAAATATCAGAGAATGCACAGAGGTTGGGATGAGCAAGAGAACAACAATTCTTACTGATTTTTGTACATTTAAGAAGCTGTAGTAATAGTATTGTTAATGTTTCCATGTTCTTATAAGATACGAATGGTTTATTTTTTTCTTCAAACAGAACTAAACATGGCTTTTATTCATAGATGTAAATAAAACTCTCTATCATCTGTTTCATTTAAAACAAACTGAAAATCAAAGTCATTCCATGAACTTAGCTTTATTTTATTCTGCTAGAGTATAAACTGTAAGCAAAGTTCATGTCTTTAACTTTTTTATTCTTGTAATGTATCACGTTTTTGCATGTTTCCTCTTACAACTAGGGTACAGTTTGCCACCCAATCCTGTAGGAATGAAATTCTTTACTTTTAAAGGTGCTACCTGATTCTGAAGAAGGAAAATTCAGTGGTACAGTATAGGCTGATACAAGGCATGTGACGGTTACTTAGTTGTTATGTACTGATGAAAATCACTACCTTTTTCTTTCCATCTCCCCCCCCGACCCCCCATCCAGCCTCGCACAGAGACAGTGAAGAAGGCAGGGCTACGTTTTGGCTTCTTTGTTAGGTCTATTGTGCACATTGTTCTAGGGGCTAGCACCAAATTGGGGGGGTGGTCCTTTAAGTGGGACTTTAATTCTCTTTATGCTTTGGGCTGGCATTCTGCATGTGGATTAAATTTTAACTTTAAAGCTTACAGTTGAAACTATTGTGCGTAGCTTGTACGTGATTGCCAAATACTTTTTGCCATCTGTTAGATCACCTCCAGTTCCTCCCATAACAAAGCAAACACACAGGCTTTCACATGCATTTTGTGTATGTCACATTTAAATTTTATGCATATTTTATTCTCCTCTGCTCCAAATAAGAAACTCCCACATTATTTCCCATTCTTCTGTAATTCACATTGCCCAAGATATTTTGCTTACACTTTCAAACAAAAGTCCTCTTCAGACAGAGTCAGCAAGGAAATATTTATAATACAATAAATTCAGTAATAGTGGTTCGTGATGGAAAGTTTCTTGACATCCTGAGTCAAGGCATTTCATATTTCTGTGACAACTACATTATTTTAGCTGGAATATGATGTTCTGTTGGTTAATGTTTTGTTCTAGTAATTCAGTTTTCCATCTTAAATTATTGTAGGTAATGTACATTTACATATTGTGCTAATGGCTAGTTTGATAATTACTTAATTAAGGCATCAGACAACAATGCGTTCTGAATGAAGCAAATTATTTAGCTGATCTTTTCATGAGCAACTGGAGAAAAACAGTATTTTAACTTTTTCTGTAATGAAATATTTCAACTATTGAGCATTGTAATTCAATTTGTAAGCCATGACCCCTCATAAACTGTTGTTATCACTCTGATTAATAAAGAGCCAATTTGCTGTTGCAGCTTCGTCACTTGGGAAATGATGAGGTTCACATCGTCTGGTCTGAACACACCAGGAACTACCGCAGGGGCATTATACCAACAGATTTTGGAGATGTTCTAATTGTTATTTATCCAATGAAGAATCACATGTTTTTCATAGAGATCATGAAGAAACCGGAGGTATGTTTTGACTGCTTTATTGGATCTATCATATGTGTTATGCAAGCGACCAACAGTTTTGTTGCTTAAATAAAGCTCAGTGGTTTAGAGTTTGGGTTTGTTTTTTTTTTTTTTTTCCAGCAAATTCAAAATATAGTCTGTCCATGTCAGTTTAAAAGTATGCTGAGCAATGAGCTTTTATTTTAAAACTAGAATTACTAATATTGATCGAAATGGCTAGTAATTAATTTTATATTCATGCTTAGCACTTAAAGAAATATTTCAGAATTCTCAACCCATAGGAGTTATTGTACAAAGAACAATGTTTAAAATCATTGTGAATTTCCCATGTGAGGCAACAAAAGCAAAATAAAGATTTAAGTTTCTCAATTGTTACTAATTCACCCCATACGGCTTGGTTACTGTTGTACATACGGTACTGTGCATAACCTTACATGTTTTTGAGACCCTCATCATAATCTAACTCAACAGGATGATGTAGGCATTGGATATCCTTACATCAAACAAAGTGTTTGAGGTTTAGTATTTTCTGTTTACAAATCATTGTTAGGCAACCATATTTTAGACATTTTTTTGAAATAATGGATTTTTTCCTTTGGAAAATGGCTGAGGTATGTGTGTATGTACATATGTGTATATGTATAAAAAAGCTACTTTAATAAATGCTTGTCTAGTACATTATGGATGCAAAACTGTATATGAAATATACTTTACGAAAGAAATCAGTGTGATAAATACCATTTCCCTTATATGAGGGACAATATTTGTCCAAGAGACTAACGAGCTGTGGAAGAATGCATATATCAGATGACATATTTACCAGCTGTATACAATATTTTTCCAATTGTGAATGACAGCTATTATATATTAACAACCAGTGGTTTGCCAGTAGATGTTTCAAACATGAAAATTTTTTATGTATTGAAATAGTGGAGTGTTTTCCTATGCTTGCTTTTGAGGTCTGTAATTTACTTCTTGGGAATTTTAGCTTTTAATGTTCCATCAGGAAAATCAGAATTTAGCGTTACGAACATGCTTGAAAATTCTATGAACCAATTGAGAAAAGCTATGTCATCTTACATATTAGTCAAAAATACCCAACGGGCAGAAAGAATAATAGCTAACTGGAAATTTAGTGTTATCCCTACATTTAAAGTACAAACCATTACAATGTAATAAAATTAATCCAGACATTTCCAGGGCAAGTGTGGCTGACCTTTTGTTCACCAGCTACTGACCCCAGGGTGAATGAAAGAGGCTTGCAGAGAGAAATGTCTGTTGTTTGGCTTCAGTCCCTGGTATTTAAATTGCATTCCCTAATCAAATGAAAAGGCTGTCCTCTCTATCAGGTTACAGAATCCATGGCAACATTTGGCCTTTTATATACATAATGTTAGCCTTTTTGTTTGCATCTAAGTAGAGACACCTGGAGCAATGTTAACATTAACCGATTTAGCATTAATAGCTTCATTATATAAGAATTTCTGATCAGATAGCTGTTACTTTTGTTATATTGCTTCAGCTTGTATTGTTTTCATTTTTTATCTCCCTGCTTGGCAACCGGGCAATGATTTGCAAATTTTTTTTGTCTTGATTAATTAAGCAATATAATTATCAGGAACCGTGATGCAGTCTTTGCTCGACAAAGCTTCTGAGAGAAGACAATAGTAAGTCTGTTAGTGTGAATGCATTCCACGCGTCACAGATGCATGAGGATATTCTGAACAATGAGACGAAAAGCTGCCTGCAAAAGAGGACAAAGAATGCCAGGCAGACTCTACACACTGCACATACCGCCAGGGACATACTGCGGGTTCCCTGGGACACAGATGCCTCGTTAGATTGCAGCTAGTCATCAGAGATTAATTCTCAGCCATTTGGTACAATAATTTACCCATTCCCCACTCTTTTAACTAGTGCTGCTTGCTATAGAGGAGAAGTCTTTGTGCTCAAAAGGTTTATTTAACCTTGCCTACTTTTACTGCGTGCAACAGAAATAATTATTTTTTTCTTGGAAATTGTAACGAAGCAGGTGTTTGCAGTGGGCTGAATATTAATTTTTGTTTCATGGATAACTTGCATTGACATTTGGACTATGCAAGGAAGGGGATATTTCCCTTTACTGTTTTTTTCACTTGATTCCTGTCAAAGCATAATATATTTTCGTAACCATTCAAAACGCTCTTTTCCTTAAATGGGTGTTTAATACCAACTTATAGAAAAGTACTGAGCAGGGAGCGTGTCCCCTGTGCATTCAGTTGGTCTTTCCCCTCAAACTCCTCGTTAAGGCAGAGCCCCCTATACAGATGGAAGCTGACGATATGCGAGTTCCATTGACTTTAATGACCCTCGTCATGGCCGGTAGATCTGCTCGGGAATTAATAACTCCAAGCTTTGTGTCCACGCGGGCGTATGGTCCGGTTGTGTTCTCCTCGCATCGCAGCGGGCTCTGCAGACCCCGTGCCTGCCGGGGAGCAGTGGGGGCTCTTGGCTCCGCTGCTGCTGTAAGGCAGGGCAGCGATGCCTTTGCAGGTCTCCAGAGGGTTAGCCTCGCACATCGAAAAGCCATGAACCAATCTGGGGAAATACTGTTCTTCGTTCTGGTTTCATGTGGGTTACGTTTGTTTTTCTTTGGTAATGTAAAATTAGTGGCTCTCATACAAAGTCACTTCCATCCTTTGCATTATTTTCTTTTTCCACCTGCCAGTGTATGCCAACTTTGGGTCGTGAAAAATGTGTACTTTTTGACAAAACGTGTGCCTAGGACACAGTTCTTGAAATAATCTGTTTATTTGAAATAGGCTTGAAAAACGCATGTTTCCAAAGCTCATGAAAGGCACTCTGAAGAGCACCCACTGTACTCTTGTCTCTGCGCTGTGGGGACAGAGTTCAGGGATGCTAAGGAAAGCTCTCAGTACTTGCAGTTCAGCTTGAATTAGCCTACTTTTCTGTTGAATAGGAGCTCTAGAGTCAAGTATGAGTTGTTGGAGTTTGACTGTGAAACTTTCAGAGAAAACAATTATTAAACTTTTTGTTTTAAAATGTCAGATTGGAGATATTTTTGATAAATTTACTGGAGAGTGCCCACAAAGATTTTTTTTTTAAATGTGAGCATATGTATATACGTGTATGTATTTATTTACACACATACATAAGGTGTATAAAATATACACAGCTTGTCTATATTTTAAGTACATGAGTTCTGTAATACCGTGTTAAGGGAATCTACCGCACTCCCTAGACTCCAGGTGGTTTTGAAACAGTGAAACAAAGTCCTGTAAGCAAAAATTGCTTGTCAAAAAGCCCGACAATGAATTTCCCTGCACAGTACCATATGTAAGTGCTAACCTGACTTTAAATGTATGTTGGTATAATTTTAATACTAGTATGTACTTAACCTCCTTTTTTGTACTTACATAAAAATATAGTTTTACGCTTTTTGCTCCTTTTGTCAATGCTTGTAAACAGAGTATGTGTTAAAAATTTCACTTAGAAATGTTACTGCTTAAAGAGGAAAAATTTGATGCTCTAGAACAATATCACTTTGGTGTAGGTTTTCTTCCCTGTCACCTTTCTTTCCAACTGCTTAGATAGTAATGCTAGCATTAAAAAAAAAAAAAAAAAAATAGCAAACCACTATGGAAACATTTTACATTAATCTATTTTTTTAGGGTGGGTAATTATTTTAAGTAAAGGAATGACAAAATAACTGTGTGAAAAGACAGCTGTCATTTGCAGATGTTATATTAAAACCAAATTTCTTCTGTAATTCATTGCCACTTCTAATTAGAGGAATTCCCTAGATGCAGGGGATTTATATTATTCCTTTTGTCCATTTATTGAATGACTGTCACAGTCACCCACAAGCAGTTGCAGAAGAATAATAGAGGGTATTTATTTATGTGATAAGCCTCTGTACAGATGGAAAAAATCCATAGCTTAAATATTGATAATTGCTGTTAGCTTCTGTTTAGGGTTTTGGTTGGTGCTTTTGTGTGGGGTTTTTTTTTTTCCATTTTGAGTTTCTGAAAGGGAAATGAGTTTGCCTACTTGTAAATACTAAAATTTAGTATATATTTAAACATTAGGTTAATGGTTGGACTCGATGATCTTAAAGGTCCCTTCCAACCTAGATGATTCTATTTGATTCTATGATTAAAATTTTCTGGGTTTGACATGGCAAAGTCTGTTATGTGTATGCAATGCTGGACATTTTTCACTTTTATAAAGTATCTCTTTTACCGAGTATAGACTTTATTTGAAGAGCCATATGTCACCAAATGACATTATATCGTGGTTTCCTCTGGAGGTAACCCTGAAGGAACAGTGTTTTAACACTTTGACGTGCTGTGCTGGGATGGACCCGTTTGTGCCTGTCCCAGCCGTGTTTGCGGGGGACTGCCTCTGAGAGGTGGTAGTTTGCTGCCATCTCCTCTGCTTTCCACAGACTTTGTTACCTTGGATCAGCTCAGGTGTTGGGGGTTTTTTTGGTTTTTTGGTTTCTTTTTCCTTCCGCGAAGTCTGTGGAAGGAGTTTATAGAGGATTATCTGAAACAAATACTTCTTTGCAAAAACTCCTGCCAATGTTGGATTCAGCCAGTAAATCAGCGTCTCCTGTTGGGATGCAAGACACAAAACAGCTCTTAGTATCTACTCAAAATGGAATGTTGATTTCAAATTCATAGACAAATTTTGTTCATATATGTAACAAGCTCATGTTTACCCAGTTGAATATTCTGTGAAATGTGTATGTACGTGTAAAGTATACTGATGGCAATTATGGAAGATTTAAAAACTTAAAAAAATTGAGGGATTAATATCACACTGGAAGTTTCAGTGTGGAAAACAATGTGGTCATACCATTTTATTACAAAATAACGTACTGGTCTTCTGTAGTGGGCCTGATGCTTATTATTCCAAATGTCAATAATACAATACAAGACACAGTATGTTGTGCTAGCAAAGGTACCACCCCACTGACCGTGCTGACCTGGCTGGTAATGGCCCTGTGGGCTACAGCCCATGGAGCTGGTTGGTTTGTGGTATTCTGCTGTACTTGGAGGGGAGTCTCTTTGTGTCCGTGATCTAGAGAGGAGACCTACAGCAAGCCAACACTTGTAATGTAACCAAATAACTTCACTGTCTAGAGTGGGGCAGTGTGAAACTTGCCTCCACTTGCCTCCCTCGCGCTTTTCTCAAGCAGCAGATGCCTTGCTGTGAAAATCCCCTGGAAGTCAGGCATGTTGTTTCTGTTTGTGATTTTTGGAAGTTGCTCCCGTGCTCTACGCTAACCTCTTGGCCTCTGTTGGCTCAGCTTTACATGTGTTGTTTTTACTCTGGGGTCCACAGGTGCCATTTTTTGGTCCTCTCTTTGATGGCGCAATTGTGACTGCAAAGCTGCTGCCAAGCCTCATATGTGCCACGTGCATCAATGCCAGCAGAGCCGTCAAGTCACTCATCCCGCTCTACCAGAGCTTGTATCCTTTCCTCCTGATGGGGCAAGGCTCCCCTTGGTAGGGTTCTGACTTCTGAATGTTCTTCTGCGGAGAGGTAAGCTCTAGTGAAAATCCTTGCCATGTGATTTTACTGGAAAAGGTCAAAGCTTTCTTCGCGTCAAGCTCAGTGTTTTCAGTCGTTCACACCCAGTTGCCATCCAGTGTTTGAAAAATAAGATCATAACATCACAAAAGTGTTCTCACCAACAGCTTCAGACTGACTTGCTGGGCTGGTGGTGGACTTGGACTTAACACTGATGCTTTGAACTGTAAGTACTGATAATACTCCATTGTCTTTCACAGTGATAGAAGTTACATACAGTGTATATTAGGCTTATACACAAAGCTCAGTCGTATTCTTATCTTATTCAAAGAAGTAGTCCAATTGACTTGACTTGGACTCGTTACATTAATAAGACAGATGGGATTTAGCCTCAGATACAGATGTTTTAGTTCCCGCATTCCAGTTTCATTCCAGTGACATCTGTATTTGGGCATTTTCAGAACATACTTTCTCCCACTTGCTGGAAGATAACTAGATGGTATGCTTCTCTGTTACAGAAATTGTAGCATAGACTTTTATATTTATGCAGACCAATGGCATTATTGCTGGTGTTCACTTATTCTAGGATTTTCTCATAATGCCATAATTATAATAGAAACATCTTATACCTTGTTTTGTTAATCATATCACTTATCTCAGGACCAGCGTTCACTGCACTTTGTTTTCTTTGGGGAGCTTTTGATTTGAGTATTTTTCTAACCATATGAGTTTGAGAAAGAGTTTGTAGATTAAATATTTTGATCTTTGAAAGATCATTGATTAATTAGAGACACTCATTTTAAAACACAAAATATCCTCAAAATACTGTTTTTTTTAAAAAGGCTAAATTTTATCCAGTATACTTTGCAAAAGTCATCAGAAATTAAAAGTAACATTGTGGTTAAATAAATCTGTATTTTACTAACTTCATCATGTACTCATTTTAAAACAAAGACAGTTGGTAGTTGTTGCCTAAGCATTTGAATGCAATACATCAGCTGCAAAAATGTGGCAGTACCTAACAGATGATTCAGAACTTGCCAAGTTTTCCACTTTTGTTTGATGAGAGAAATCTAGCTAATTACTAAAATTCTTCTATGCAGAATTTAGCTTAATCCATCTGCTTCTATAGTCAATGTATAATAATAAAATAGCAGTGTAGTAAAATTAACGTAAGTAACAGCAGTTAAAAGGATGAAGAGATCCTGTTGCCTCTTATCGGTATCCCAGCACCTCACTCCCAGTTGGGGTCCTCTTGATTCCTGATCCTGCTTGTCTTTTTGGCTTTCAACATTTTGTGAGCGAGCAGCTCTCGGGAGCCTGCTGTGCTTCTGCTTTCCGACAGGGTCTCTCTCTGGGTCCCTGCTTGTCCCCAGGGAAACACGAGCAGCACAAATATGATAGCACATGCCACTTCTCAGCATATGTTTGAGGTCTAGCTGAAACAGCATCTGTCCTCGGATTCTTTTCTTCCTTTTTTGTGCCTGCTTTTGCACCAACGATATCTGCAGTGAATCAACTGCCACTTCTCTGTTTGATAAATGAAAGTGGATTGAGAAACTTCTGAAATTGGACAAAGATAATGTGATGGGAAGATCCCACCAGAATGACACTGGAGTGGGAGAGAAAGCGATCCATAACTCTTACCATAGATAATAAAACCTTTTAGATATCCTAAAAGTCTTAATGAACCAGAAATTGGAGTGTAAACGTATAGATGTGTAAAGGTGGTGTTTGAACCTGTCCAATGCAGTAACACTGTGTTGTCGCTCCCAAAGGGTGCAGTACGCTTTGCTCTGGTGTTCGCTTTGCTAACTGCTACGAGGAGAACAGGAAGAAAGCAGACCCAGCAATTTAAACAGTAAATAAAAGTTTAGTAACTTTGTCAGACTGGAGATGAAAATAACTCAAAGGTGAAATAACTCAAAAAATCTCAATAGAAGGGAGAAATAAAAAGCAATAATCCGGGAAAAGTATTGGATGATGTTTGGCAGCACATTAGATGTAACCGTGTGACTCGAGCGCAGAAAAGCTTGTGTAAGGCAGAGCTGAGGAGCGGTCTGCCACTTCTCTTCTGTTTGTCACACGGGTCCTGTTAAAAGGCAGCATCCAGAACAAGGCTTAGCGCTAAAAATTTTCTCGATTCAAGTGTGGTTAGAAATTGAACACTTCTTCGCGGTGTAAATGGTTCAATGGTGGTAAGACACTGAGTCTGTGGGGCTTGTGTTAGAGCAGCGGCAGGGTGTGAAACACCTGCTGGGACCCTGCTCCAAGTGGAGCGGAGGCCTGATCCTCGCTCCTGCCTCGGAAGGTGCGAGGGGAATGAGCTGGTCGTGGTGCCCGCGGGAAGTGCTGCCTGCGCGGGGTCGCGTGCTGGGGAGCTGGGGCAGCATCTTGCCAGGAGTGTGACAGCTGAAGTCACTTGTTGGAAAGTCTGTAAACTCCGGTTACAGCTGCACTTGTCAGGGGCTTTAAGGGAAGTGTAATCAGCCACAGAGATTAATTTGCATCTCAATTAGGAAAGAGTCAGGAGGAAGCATAGGGTCTGTTGCTGGAAGGTTGTGGAAGAAATCTCATCAGGCACAAAAGGCTCCCAAGTCTCGGTGCTCCAGCAAGTGGAGGACAATATCCGAGTCCTGTTTCCATGGGGACCAGGACCGCAGAGCTGCGGAGAATCTCGCTGTGTGCTGTAATCGCTTGGTCATGATGACACAAATTCCACTGTTGTACCTAAGTACGTTTTTCTGTTGGAAATCTCTTTGAAAATGAGGAAGGTAACTATGGCAGACCACATCAGATAATTATTTTTTTAAATCTGTTTTTTATGTTTATGTAACTGTTTTTTTTTTAAGGAATTCATTAGGGCGAGAGAAATACTCATTACAAAATAATTAACTATATTTGAACTTTAAAGCCGTTCTGGCTACAAGTTCTTTGTATACATCAAATGGCATGCGATGGCATTACGCAGGAGGAAAACCAGGGTAGTTAACGCATAGCTCAGTTGTCTTTTGAATGCTTGAAGCTCAGTTGTCTCTGTAGCTGCTGCAATGTTTACATGGTCATGGATGATTATACATTAGTATATTTTCAAAATAACCAGTTTTTTCAGGAGCGCATTAATTCTTGGTGCAATGAAGCATTGAGACTGAGCGGCTGCAGACCATACTAATTGGTGCTCTCACCATCCTTAAGTAACTGTTGAGTGTGAGGTGATGTGTTTCGGCAGCCTTAGCAGTCTGCTTTTTCAGGCAATAGTTTTTATTTTAAATATGCCTGTGTATTTTACAGAAATCAAACAATAAGGTGGCTTAAATTATGTAAGAACAAGGAAGAAAAATATTAAAATTTACTAAAATTATTGTATAAAAATGTGTGTATTTATACAAGTTTTGGAGAGCATTAAAGCCACCTTTTTATGTGCTGGGGAAAGGAAGGAACAACTAATCTCACAGATGAAGAATTATGTATCAAAACTCAAGTTCCTATTAATTAAGCCCAGTTAAAGCAGAGGTTGCTAATTGTCAGTATTTAAGAGTAATGTGACTCTATAAGCAGGGTGCCTTAGGACATGAGAGCAGGGATGAAAAACAGGGCATTCATAATTTGCTCTTTTGGTAATTGTAGTTGGGTTGAGCAGGACCCCCTAAGCAAGGGCCTGTTCTGGTTCCAGTAATGTTGACTATTTCAAAAAATGGTAGGGGTGATGATATAAAACTGCATCTTTGTGCTGTCTTCCAGCTTATATTAAATTATTTGTATGCTGGAAAGGATTTTTGAACACTTGTATATTCTGGAGTCCCAGTCGCCCTAAGCTTCAGTAGTGCACATCTCTGGGAGTTGGTCTTATCTGTAAAGATTAATACTTGGGGGGGAGGGGGAACCAGGGTTTGTATTTAAGTCTTTATTATGGGTCTGATTTACAGCTGCTGTTTAAGCTGACAGTTTTTTAAGATGAGGTGCTAGTAAACCTCAAATTATGAAAATGTAGCTAAGTCTGCAGGTGTCAGGTGCTTTGATTAGTCTATAATTTAATGTTGGTCTCCAAAAAGACTTTGGAACCTGGGGATAGTGATGTCTAAGCATGAGGCTGCTCTTAGAATTCATAGGGAAATGCAGTTTTGACTACCCAGAATCCAGATTGTCTTTCAAAATAGAGTAATTTCCTTGCTCGTTGAATTAAATTGTTTTTGTTGAGACTTGTAAGTTGGTCTAAGGTTTTACTTACGAAATTTCATAACGAGGATGCTTATTCTTTCCCATCTCACATGTTTCATCATAACAATAGAGGTAAACATCCTGGATTCTTATATCTTTTATCAAGTTTTTGGTTTTGTTTTTTTGTTTTAAAAAGAAAGTAGTGCAAAATTATCTTCACAATTAAGACAGCCATTCTGTAAATTGCATTGGCTGAAAGATTGTACCAGACCTTGTTTGTTTTAGAAAAATGTGTAAGTGTAAGGTGGAGCAATGCTCTGTGAGGCTTTTTGCACACTTCTTAACTGGGAAAGAAAAGCTTCTCAGAGTTTGAGAAATAGCCACGGTGATGAAGAGGAAACTTTGGTGAATTGCTGTCATCATCTGTGAAGTTTGTGAAGTAGGCCAGTGTACCTGGATGTAAATGCTTGTATCTCTGTTTCCACTCTTCTACTGGAAAACCTTCTTTTTAATTGAAAAATTATTTGAATTTGAAGAAAAGTAGGAGACATTCTGACAATTACTCCAGGTTTGGACAGCTTTTTCTAAGCAACCTACTGGAGGGTGGAAAATGTCTCGATGTGCAAGCACCAGTTGGCTTCGTTCCTGCGTTCTTCATTGATTTCTTGTAGTCTTTGAATTATTTTCTGAGCAATTTAAGCTTAAACGTATCTTCCTGTGAATGAGTAAATACGGAGTTAGTTCCTGTTGCGGTTTATTGCAAATTAACATGTTTATTATAAAATTATCTTTTTAAGCAATCTCACTTTTAGGAGAAATTGGTTTGGTCTTGTGGAAAAGAAAAAAGGGGGGTGGGGTGGTGTTCTTATTCTGCGTTTTGATTCCTGCCTATTTTTCATACTCTTCTGTAGCATCGTGATCAGAGTGCAGTGCTGCGTTGCTCTACAGGGGAAGAAGAAATAACTGATGGGGGTAGGCATGCAGACTTATGTCTGTCAGCCACTATTTTTGCCATCAAAATTGTCCATTTCAGGTAGCTGCGCAAACGTTCTTGGAATTGTAATCCTAACAAATCTCTAATATAAGATGTGCTGCTTCTGCCTTTCTTTCATTAATATAAATGAAATTATATAAGACCTGATCTAAATGTCCTTAGTCTGGTAAGAAGGAAAAAAAAGGCAAGTTGCAGTATTGTTTCCAAAGTTGTTTGCATTATTTGTTCGTCATTCAAAGAGAAAACTTGAAGGTAAAAAGAGTTTTAAATTCTTTTTAAGTTTATTGTGGGTGTTCACAGTACTTTGCTGCAATGTAATGCATCTGTGCGTTAGACGCTGAAGGTGTCTGTGGACTGGAACAAACAAAAAAGAGCACGATGAGGATGCATATGCTTTCCATAATATCTGAGCACTGGATGTCACCATTTCCCTGCTTACAATTTGTAATCCTGTTCATGGGCAAGGAGAAAACACAGCCCTTACTTTGGAGAAGTAATTTGATACATGAATAACTCTTAAAGTTTTATCCACTGTAATTAATGTGGTATGCCTACTTAACTATACCAAACAAGTAGTTCATTAGGATAAAATCAAAAGACCGTCTAAATACATAAGAAAAAAAGATAAAACTCTAATTCATTATATTGCATCCAGATATTAACGTATCTACTATATATTAGTATGTCGTGTCTGGAATCCAGATTAGGCAAAGAACTTCAAAGTTGAATTCTGAATGAATTCATTTTGTTGGTTTAAGCCAATTTCTGATTAACTTAATGTAGAGCGACTTATCTGCTTACCTGCATTATCACAGACTGAAAAAGAAAGATATTTGCTATGATGGGCTTAATTGTGTGAATGGCTGTCACATATTTTGTAGGTGCACATAATGTCAGATGCCTGAAAATACATTTTGTGTTCCTTTCAAAATGTGCTGTTTTGAGCTTGCATTTAGAACTCTGCTTTGGTTATAAAGGGGTGTTTGATCGTACTGTGAAAATAAAATAGAAAGCCTGTTACTCTTTTTAGAGAAGGTTCACAATTTGTTCCCTTTATTTCATCCGAAGAAGTTATGCCCTCAAGCTATATAGATGCTGTTAGAAATTACTATGAAATTCTAAAGCATGTGTCACAGGAGCTGTGACAATTTATATGACATGGCATCTGACAGTTTTCTGCCGAAGTGATCGGTTCTGGCTCACAGGAGTGTCTGTCTGTAGTCAGTCCTCTGCTGCTTTGTCTGCGGAGAGCAGCAGGTTTAACTTGCCGTCCTTCGCTCTTCTGGCGGTTGCTGTAACCAGCCCTCACGCGAGGGTTTGAGTTTCAGACAGAAGTATTTGGTCCTGTCGCAGCAGTCTCTGAGGGATGCTGATGAACGCGGCAGTGGCTGTTCGGGGTGGTGTAAAGCAGCACTGACCTTCATTCTGCAGCACACCTCCCTGCTGGAGTGGATCGATGGCTGGGCTGTCTGTCTCTGCAGCTGCCTTCCCTCCTCGCAGCGAGAACCTTCTCCAGGCAGCGATCGATGCCTCTAATCTGCTCCAGCCTGTAATAAGTCATGCGAGGCAAAGCTTTTAGGTGGCATTACATGGGATTGTGGAGGCGGCTCTTCAGCTCTTATTCATAGTGCTCTTCATAGACTTGTAGAGAAATCTACTGCATCCCGCTTGTGAATATATAAAGAGTATATAATGCTTCTGCAGATTTAAACTTCGCATGCTGCTGAATGATGTACAGACACAATGGTTTAAATTTCTATATTTTTGTGCATGCTTCTGAACATACCTGTGCCTTGTTCATAGTCCCTTGTTGCACACACATCTTGTACATGCATTACTGTGAACTGCTCATGAGCCTCACCATTTTACAGAAGGCAAGGGGCGCAGCAGTGAAGTTTGCATGTTAACAATACAATTTATTTTTCTGCGATAGCATGGGGCATCATTATTCTGCTCCGTGGCTGGAAGCTGTAAAAGATCACCGACCGTTGTTGAGAAAGTCCCAAGCTAATTCTGTAGCAGAGTTTTAAACGGCAGTAACTGCTGCCCCTCCTGATGATGATCTCTGTGCAGAAACTGTATTCTTCAGTAAGAATAAATAAACCCCAACAGCTTTAAAGGCTTTTATTTGCGAAGTGATTTAATGGGTAGTTCCAAAAATGAACCTGTGGTTAAGTGACATGATGAATGTAATGTTTTTTTAAAATGAAAAATGAATTCACTGTGTGGTCTATGTCGGGGTGGGGGCAGGGGGAGAGAAACCCAAACTCGACTTTGGATTTGTTAAATGATGTACATGTGCAGTAACTGAAAACAAACTTCCGAAAATACACAGCCGTACTTCTTTAGCCCCTACCAAAGACTGGAAAGTCATGATCTTGCTGGAGATAGTACAGTACCTAAAGTGTAAGCAGCAGATTGGGATTGGGAGTTGGGAATTTGAAACCTAACTCTCCTCTGCTGTGGAGAAGTTGCTACTTTGAATGAAACAGTTGGTTTCTTTCTTCCATTTTTTCATCAGTAATACTTTATTCATCAATAATTTTGCAGAAAACTGGGGGTTTTATTTAAGTGCTGCTTTAAACTTGTGTCCTAGTGCTGAATCAAACTTGAGTTGTGCAAAGGGGTTTGTGTACCACTGCCGCTCTTAAGATTGCTGGGAGAAATGTTCATCCAGTTTAAATCTGCAGAAGCACAATATAGTTTGTACATTCACAAGCAAAATGCAGTAGATTTCTCTGCCAGTCTGTGAAGAGTACCGTGAGCAAGGGCTGAAGAGGGATACGTGCAGATTCTGAGGTTTGTACCGACTGGCCGATAGCTAGCAGGTATTCATGGGGTGCCTAACAGGGTGCTTATAGCAGCCAGACATTGGCCACATTTCTAGGTTAACTGGCCACTCATCTGTCACTCACCTGCAGTCGGCTGGCTTTGATGGCATTGCTCGTGAAATACCTACAGTTTGGTCAATCTGACAGCGATCACAGTGTTTCTGTGTTCTCTGTAAAAAAATAAAACAAGTTTATTAAAAGTGCAGTTTTGTTAGCATAACCATGCCCTACCCAAAGGGCTTCCAGGAGGTCTGTGGTGGAAGTCTGTCTTCAATTTAACTTGCTGTAACAAACATGGAATCAGTGTGGTATAGGTTTTTTGTTTATAACTAAGTAGTAAACGTACCTCACATAGTAAGGTGTGAACTCAAGCTCCCACTCTGTTCAAGTAAGATATACAGAGGTCCAAAGACCTATCACTTGGTGGTTTATGTGTTCTGTCATATTAAAGAACCTCTAACTTGTGTTTAATGAGAGGCTCTCTTTAAAGTGTGACAGAAGCAAAATTGATATATTCAGGTTACTATCAAGTACTTCATTCAATCTTACGGGGGTTTTTGGTGGTTGGTTGTTGGGGTTTTTTTCCTACTTATGCACCAGACAAATCAAAGGGGTTTGTGTTCTTTGTATTTTCAAAGTAAGTTTTGATGATTTGCTGTTCCTCCCCTGTTAACCTTGAAGGGATTTGTGTAACTAAAACCTCCATTCTGTCTTTTGGAAACTTGCTTCTGAACAGTCACTTGCACTTTGGATTTCCTAGGGTTATTTTTGTTTGGCTTTTGTCACAAACGAGTGAAAAAGAAAAGAAAGAATTTTATCTGAATGGACTTTAATGCAGGCTGTGCAGTCCTCACGGACAAAACGCGCATTGGCTTTGGCGCGAGTTTCGCCTGACTAACGGTTGTCGTCTTGGCCCGCTCGCTGCATTGCTGGCAAGAATAAAGATGACATTTGTATTTGAGCAGAGCAAGGCGCTCAGCCCCCAGCCCTCGCTGCGGCACTGGGGAGACCAGCGGGCGCAGAGGAGCGGGCTAAAATCTCCGAAATCTGGGCCGCTGAGGACCTGATAGCGCTGGGGTCGATCCCCTCTGAGGCAGGCTTTGTGCGCGCTCGCCGTCTCATTAGCATGCTGGCTCGCCGCCGCCGCTGCGGCGCGCTGGCTTTGCTAGCTCTGCTAGCCTTGCTAGCTCTGCTAGCTTACCAGCTGTTCCTGCTGCTCGCGACAATGTCCAGCGTGTTCGGATCACCGGGTTCCTGCGCTCGCCGCCGCGCGCAGACAGCCTTTCCGCTGGGGATGCCCACGTGGCCGCCCGTCAGCAGCGGCACCGCATAAAGTAGCAGGCCCTCGCATGGCATATGGTGTCTGGATTCATACAAGATGCAAAACTATTCTGCCGCTAATGCACAATGACTCATAGCATTGCTAATTTTTCTAACAAAAGCCCACTTCCACACCCACACTTTTAACCCCTCAGGCTAAAAAGCCTCTTCTTTAGTTTCAAAGCCTTGGCAATGTAAGGAGGTGGCTTCTGGATCAATATATGAAACCCTATATTTATTTAAAGCATATAATAAATCCTAACACTTATTTTAAATTTCAGTAAAACGCAGTTTTCAAATCACTGGTCTACCATATGGTAATTTTTTTTGTTCCAAAGTAGATTCATTGTCAAATGTTGGGAATTCTTAATTTTTTGGCAGTTATGTATTACAAAAATAGTCACAAGTTAGCATAGATAATACAAAGTTATTTTCATTTAAGAGTGAATCAAAGCAATGTAGCTAGTAGGTCTACAATGATCATGTATTACAGCACGAGTTACCAAGCTGCTTTATTGTAAGAAGCTTGTAATATCTGGCTATCTTTCCTATATACTAGCTCTTTGGGGAGAAAAATAATACACTTTCCAACTAGAGGGAGCTGCTGGTATCGCTGATGCTGATTCTTAACCTTCCAGTCTAATTCCTTTGTGCAGAATGTACAGTGATCGTTTCTACGTTTTAATAAAATTAAGTTAAATTACCCTGAGTAATTTAGTTTAAAAGGATGCGTCTTAATTTTTACAGTGTAGTCATCAAATTAAACCACAAAATTCGGCGAAAACTAAAGCACATCCAGGTTGCATGGCACACGGGTGCTCTGCCTGAATGTGGAATTATATAGGTCATGAAAAGACTCGTTAGAAGAGAGAGTGAAAAGCTGAGGCTTGCTTACTGTTGTTACGAGACAAAAAGCATACGGGAAGTATGAGCAGTAGGGAAGGGAGCGGGTGGCGCGGCAGGAAGCTCCCCACTCCCTCCATCACAACAAAGGAACAAAGGGACCTGCGGTAAAAGATGAAGGTGGCCGAGCTTGGCAGTTCGGGCTCCCCGTGAGCAACTTGTTACAGGGAACCCCTGCGGGTGGTGCTTCAGCGAGGTTAATGCTCCTGCGGGGAATGTTTTTAAGGAGAAGTCCTGGCTTCAGAAAGTCTTTACTAGGGGGTAGTTGGACAGCTTTTGTGGGGCTGATGGCTCCACACTGACCTGCTGTGGGGTTCCCAGTGGGAGCGATGCACGATGCACCATGGCCGAAGCCTGGGTGCCAACCTCAGAAACTGCGGTTTCAATCCAGCAAAGCAGTTCCTGGGTCCCTGAAACCCGCGTTTGCTGCTCCACAGGTGGTGAGAAGGCACAAAGGATGCAGAAGACCAGCTAGATGCGCACATGGGCATGTTCATGTGTGCGTTCCCTAATGATCCGGACACCTGCATTAATACAAACGTGTAATTGCCAATATAGGCTTACATAATTTTTCAAACTTTTCTTCTTTTTCTCTTTTAAAGAAAACCTGACTTCAGTATGTGCTTTTCCTGAACCATACGTGCTGCAATCATTTCATTCAAAAGTTAAGAAATCATTTTCTAAAAAGGAAAAATGTTTTTAGATTTACCTTTGAATTTTCTTAATTGCTTTGTTTCTCTCTCAGTAAAAATGAGCTTCTGAATTCAGTATTGACCATGCTTTGAGGAGGCGAGACTAGATCACCTTCCAACATCCCTCCAACCTGAACTGATTCTCTGCATCTGATACTAAGAGGATGAGACGCATAATTGTTGTGCCTATTACATAAAAGCTATTTACTGGTTAGCAGCGTAATCTTACATCATTCTTTAAAGAGGAAAGGCTTCCCCTCTGCACGCACTTGAAAAACTTTTAAAGCCATCCTTTTATTGGGGATGTTTTTATTAGGTTGGGGACATGAACGTGGAGACAGCAAGAGAGAAGAGTAGGAGAAAGCTAATTTTTCATCGTGGGTTTATTGGCTGGCGTATTTAATTTGTATTTTTTCTTTCCTTAGTATCATACTTTTGTGTGTGTTTCACAGTAAGATTCACTGTCAGGGTTCTAGTGTACAAACAGGAGCAGATAGCTTTTAATGATTTCTTAAATCTAATGCTAAGGAACAATCTAGTACATATACAGCTGTTTTTCAATACTTTCTCTGAATTGGCTTGGGCCAAGTTTTTTTGAGAACCTGCAACTAACTTCTGCTGAACAGCTAGATTTATTGTACCTATTTAGGATTATCCATCTCGTTCATTTTCACTTGTGTAACAATGTGCGTGATCTTAGAAAATTTTGCTAGTCTACAGTTTGTTGGCTTCCTTAACGTAAAATAGGCATTCTCCTGCCCACCTTCCAGCTGGCCAAAGTAGCGTTGTTTGAGTAGTAGTTATTTCACTTAGAAATCTTAGTGTTATCACTGTAACAAACAAACTTGGGGTTAGCTCAGTTTTTCATTACTGTGAAATCTTGATACCAAAAATGCAACATCGTGAAAGTGAAGTCATTAAAATTTAGAAAATGACCTCAAGCTAGCATGCATTTTTCTTTTCTCTTGTTCCTGAAATATCTTGCCTTAACTTGTGCCATACCTGTGACTCTGATTAACTTCATGGTATTGAAAGCTGACTTCTGGAATTTTTAAGGGCTGTGTCCACCAGACTAACACCATTAAGGCGACAGAAGTGTAGCAGTACAGAGAAGATGATAAAAGTACAGAGCCGTTACTTTGGGGAATGAGCACTGAAGCTGATGTTCAGAGACTTCACGTATCATAAGTGAACTCCTCCCCTTACTACTAATTTCTGTCTCTATCTTACCACCTTCCTTTCCCTGCTGCCAGCATCTATTACAGGAAATTCGAGGCTCTGAAAACACAGTTTTCCACCTGTGGCTCCAGTGGTAAGAAATGGAAGTGGCTGGAATTATTTTTCTGTCCTTAATTTTTGAATAAAACTCTGTGTTACTTAAAGGTTTGGAGTTGTAGGAATAGCAGTTACTCCCACACTTGTCAGTCTCAATAACCTCAACTACACAGTTTTCCACGTAGCCGCATTTTCTAATTGTACTGGTTTTAAACAGCCTCTGTACCTGATGTTTGACATCTCCATTTCACTGGGAAGATAAAAAGAAACATGGGTGTCTTTATTTTCAGCAACGTATTTAATGTGCAACAAAGGCTTCCTGTTCTCTTCATTTCTGTAACTGGTTATTTTTCAGATCATTGCCTTGTTTGCTTTGCTGTTGCTAACCCTTTAGGTGCTGTAGTGCCCTGCACTCTGCTATGGCTAATCAATCCTCCAGGATGTCAGAGAGGGACAGTGCAACCCTTATAGTTAAATCACTGAGCGTTTTTATGGGCTTGGCAGTAGAGAGGAATCCTTCCAATCCAGAAGAACTGTTTTAATTCAGAAACATTTTCTTTATAGGCTTTCGCAGAGCCTGTTGGGTTTTGTGCTCCGATGTTTTATGACTTGTTGCCATGATAATTCAGCTCATCTTACAGGTTTCTCTAATTGTGATTGATGTGTAATCATTCATTTTATTGAACCTCATTAAGGTCTGCGAACCTCTGTACCAACTTACAGTAATTAGAGCCCAGATAGCCATTCCATCTGTTCACAAGCACTGTTTAATTAATGAACTTTTAACGTGTTCTTTGCCTTGTAAAAGCCCTTAGTATTCTCAAGTTGTTGAATAGGATTTGCATGCCAGCATTTCCGTTTGGGTTTTTTTTTTTTTTTAAAATACCACAGCAACATGCATTTTGGAATCCCAAAAGTCAACACGCAAAGTACTGGGATCTCGGAAAGCAAAGTGAAGAGACTTTACTTTTGGTTTCAATTTTTCATGTCAGTTACAATATCTGTAAAACTGGTGTTTACAAATAAAAGACTCACATGGACTTTAGTGTTCTTTTTAATGCCCAAACCAACAATTTTTAATCTTCCCTGTTATCACTGAAGAAGATATACAGAGACCAATAAACAAAATGTTTCACTTTTCATTTTAGCACATACTGGAAGAACATTAGAAATACGATGCACTTTTCCGCCCCTTGTATTTTATCTTTTTGTTACATTTAGAGCATCAGGTCTGAGACGGCTTTCTTATTTTTTTTGTAGTATTCTCTATAATGAGATTTTAGGATGGATTGGAATCCACTAGTGCTGCTGGATTTATCACAGAGACTATTGTACTAATGGTCCAGAATTGCGAGAAAACAGTAGGACAGAAGTTCCTAAATACTATGAGTATTTCTGGTGCTTCACCTCTGTGGGTTTTGACTGTGCGGTAACATGCTGAGTCAATGATTTATATAGAGTGAATAAATAGTTGCATTTCTTAAAAATGAAAGTAAATTTCTGTTCCCTGATCAGGCAGAAGAGGCAATATTTCAAGAGTGCCAGGATTTTTAAGAAAAATAGTCTTAGAAGACTTCTGTATATTAAGAATGTATAGTCAAATCCCTGTGCTGAATATGAATGTGAAATTACTATTGTGACCGACTTTGTAGCTAGAGAGATTAGTAAAGGAGAAAAAGGATGCTTTTTTCCTAGGACGTTTTTTGCATTCGTGATCTGTTGCGGTGTTTTATATATGACACAGTATTGTAGTACTGTAGTTGTGCTTTACCTAATTTGGATGGATCTGTGTTTACCTTAAATATTCAGGACAAGAATTAAGTCATACTACTCCCTCAAAATCCTTTTCAGCATCCAAAGGCAGACCATCTGTCTAGTCCGGTCATTCTTTCCTCCCCCAGTTTGCATTTTAGCTGGTGCTTTGAGTAAGGCTTGGGGATGGGGCTGAACCCACCGTGTTTAGATAAGTGAACCATATTGCCTGCCTTCTAAATTTCAGATGTTATTTGCAAAATTAGTATAAAGAGCCCCTGTTTTTTGCTGTACCTTCAATGTGCTGTTCTGTCACATCGTGGGCATCTAAAGTAAGGAACAGGCAAACTTTTCTACATCGTGACAGTTCTTAGCCATGTTAATCTTTTGTCATGGGTTTTCCTCATGCCACTGTGCTCTTTTGGACCAATTCTAACGTGAATGTTGAGTGTTTTCATTGCCCTAAAAGAGAGCTTTCCAAAATGGTTATTTTTAATTCCTTTTCCAATATTTCCATATGCTAACTCATCCTCTCATGGCTGACCCCACACTTTAAGAGACCATTTAGGTGAATCTAAACGTGGTCCACTGCTCCTTTTTGTAACTGAAGTTGTTTTAACTTCCAGGTTGCTGACATATCTGCAAGAAAAATGTATTTTTCTCAAGCTTTTTGGGAAGTGCACGTGTTTTGTTTGGGAACATACCAGTTTGTGCAGGTGTGTGAGGCTCAGCTTTGGTGCCTCTGCTTTCCCCATTGGTGACATTCTGCAAGTCAAAGACTGTGATCTCCTTTAAGATCTTCCAAGACGTCATTCCACTGGCTGTGGTTGAGTTATAAATAAATGATGTGGGCTTTTTTTAGGAGCAATTCATTCAGCATGTGCATTTAATAAGGCTTGTTTATAAAATCATGCCAGTCCTTTACAAGCTCATAGTTAGGAGGATGCAGTTCTGTTTACATGAAGAAAACTCCAGGATGTCATTTCTGTGCAGTCCCTTTCCTGCTCTCTGCAAGCATTTGGGCTCAACAGTTTAACACGTCAGCCAAAAAAAATACGCAGACAATCTTGGTGAAATTTTAGCAGCAAACAGAGCATCCTGATGAAGGAATGAGAGGAGAAGCATCTTGCCCTTCACCCGTTTTCCCTTTCCCTCTCGTTCCTCCACAGACAGGTGCAGGTCCATCTGTATGCGTGGCTGTAACTCTCTTGCAGCAATCCTCCAAAGCTGCTGTACCATCTTCTAGGTGTGTTTCTGCTGAAGAAACGTCTTTAAAGGGTTCTGATTACCTGTGCTGTCCTTTTAGCTGCTTCTTCAAAGGAACAGAATAAAAGTAAGTTTTGCCTAAGTGGAAAAGGGATAACCAAAGTCACCCCATCTGAAGTGTTATGCTGCAACAAGTAATGATTTGGAGAGGGCAGAGAGCACTGTGTTGGTGAGGCATTCTTGCAGCGTTCGGTAGTATTGTGCTGTTGGTGTGTGCTCTTGTTTTCTAGACGTGCTTCTCTATACGCTTTGCTGAGCAGAGAGCTGTCTAGATCAGAGTAGCTCCTAAGTGTTTGCTTCTCTGGGCTGATTGTCACAAGTCTTCTGCAACATGAGAAGATCTACATGCAGAAATCTCTGCGCTTACTACAGCAGAATGAGCATGATTAGTGTATAATATATGTTGTATACGTATTTTAGCAGTATTTTCTTTTAAACCTGTAAGCATGGGTCCCATTCCACCCTTAGTTAGCTAAATAGAAGTGCCAATTAAGTGAATTACACTTAAGGCTTTTCTATGATGGGTAACTGATTTTAAATAATAGACATTTACATGAAGATTATAATATTGACTGTATTTTGTTTACTACTAATTTGTTAATTTTTTTTATTTTAAGGTTAAAATATTTATAACCTTTTTTAACGTTGCTTGTAAAATGTGTTTTACATTATTTGGGTTTATTAAGAGAGATAAGAAGAATGTAATTGTATCAGTGGTTAAATATTATTGCATGTTAATCCATATTTTAAAAGTTCAAAGACTGCGCTAGCACATCTTTCTGTGTTCTTTTTGCTGTTGGTAAAGATGTCCTTGTATCGAGCATTCACATTTGTGTGAAAAATAGAATTCAGTTCAATCCATGCATAGATTGTCAGAAAGATTAAAGTGTGCATCATGCAATTTTTCTTCTTTCAGAAAGGGGCCTTTGATGTGCTAATGTTCACTTTCTCTCTTTTCATTCAGAAGTGCTGGTCATTGTTTTGAGCTGCAGAACAGTATCTGCTTCATATAGGCAGATTCTAATACCCTGCTAGCCAAACCTTGCTCAAGGTAGCATAATATAAATATGCAATAATATTAATGGCATTATACGCTGGCATCAGATAACAGTGTGCCTGCACAGATAAATACCACGGCAAAGCCAAGGCATTTATTGAAAATAGATGTTGCAAAAAAGCCAAATATTTAATTTCAAATAATCTACTTATGTGTGTCAGTGTTACTGCTGTTATACCAAGTCATATAATTTGGTTTTAAAATAGGAAGCTTGGTGGTGCAATAAGCGCAGCAGTCTGTTAAAATAACTCTTGAAGACAAGGCTGCAATGTATTTCCGAAGTTAATTAGCAAGTGAAATTATTTGGATGGCCTCATCTTGTGTTGCAGTGGATGTTTTCCAGCAAATGGATGAAATTTTGCAGGCTGCTCACAGGACCAACTCGCAACTCACATAGCAGAGGATTGATGTAGGTCATGACACAGTCGTAGTAACAAATTTGCATGGAGAAGGGCAGTTTATAGCTACTCTTACTTTTGCCAAAGACACCGATTCTCCTTTTGTTATTGACTGAGAAGAAATAATTCACTGAATTCCTCGTGGAGATAAATATGGAAAGTGTCAGTGTGTAACCATGCAGGAGTTATTTTGGTGTTGGTTACATTCTGTAGAAGACAGAATAGTTGACAATTGAGGGATAAAACTCATCCTTTTTAAAAGTGGGTGAAATTTGGTTGTTGAGTTTTGAGACAGTAAGTTAAATACCCATAAACTAGCCTCTAGTGATGGATATTGTAGGGAAGTGTCGTCTAATATGCTGAACAGCTTTCTGCTCAGAATTCAGAAAATTTGGCTATTATTTCTCAAGCAGTAGAAAACTATAGCTTTCAAAAAGCTGTAATTATAAAAATATTAAGTTGCAAATTAAACAGTAAAGTAGGGCATGTTCAAAACTGTTTCTCATATCATTTCTTATTTTAATTAAAAATTAAATTTTAATTAAAAGATGGTAGTTCAGAAAGCTTAGAGCTGGACAGGTATTTCATTGATAAACTTAAGACTTAACAAAAAAGGGAAAAAAAAATTGAACAAAGAAAAAAATTACATAAGCTTGCACTTGAAATATTTTCTAGTGAGGTACAATGGCAGCAGCACGCAGCGTTACTGCTGTGTAGCTTCTTCCCTAGGTCACTGTCCCTATATATTCCCCTTTTCTGTTTAATTCCACCAACTTTGATGCTTCATTAAAATTCATCTTCTGTTCTCCCCCCCTCTCCTTGGGATCTCCAGTGTCTCTTTTTATATCTGAAATGACTCAGCAGTTGAGGACTTCAAAGAACTTCAGAAATTCAACTGTCTTCAAGAAGTCATGTTAACACCAAGAAAATGATGGGTTTCAGTGGGAGCCCAGAACATGACGAAAACTTCCCAGGTTTTTGCTCAGTCTGTTTCTGTGATGAGAGCTGTGCAACTTGGACACCTTTCGTGTCCTGAAACCAGTTGAACAGCCTGACTCCCAGGCATCCCACCGAGGCTTGTGCACCAGGTATTTAGCTCCTCGGTGCACATGTTTTGTTAGGATCCTTCTTCTATAAAGCTGGAGATGGTGCTTCAAGGCACGTGCCGGGGAAGGTCAGCCCATGAAGTGATTTGTGGTCATCCTCAACAAAGTACACAAAGGAGCATTTCTGTGCTGTCTAGAGAATGAGATGTGTCAAAAAGATCTGGCAGGAAGCAGATGGAAAGGGCTGTGCAGAGCAGAACAGCTCCGCTCTTTCACTGGCGGCTCTTAGGTGTGGGTTTTTTTTTTTTTTTTTTTTTCTGCCTTGGAGAAAGGGACCAGAGCTGCACAGTTGTCACCAGTTGTCATCCACCTCTCCTGCCTGGTGTTGGCTCACAGGGAGCTTGAGCAGAAGTTACTTCTGACTCTCGTGTAGGATTTGCACTCCGCATCATAGTTTTCTCTACAGCAGCAGTAAGCTCACTCGTTTGTCTTCTCAAATCAGATTAATTTTCCATTTTAACAAAGTGCTGCCATTCTGTGAATCGGCCATAATCTCATCGCGGTGCAAGTGTGTACTCCATAACCCAGACACCTTGGTGATGGGCAGGAGTGTAAAGCCTTTGCCAGTGCCCCATTGCTTGTGCAGCAGAACTGCTCACTGACACCCTGGTGTATTTGCGTGACTCCAGTCTTCTGAGCACCTGCAGGGTCTTCGCCACAGGGATGAGTCATTCCACTTCTTTTTCCTGTGACATGCGGCTTCTATGGCCCAACACCAGCCTGTCTCTTGTGCTGCGGTACACTTTAATAGCTTTTAATTTGAAAGCACGGACTAAATGCCCTGATCTGGCAAGGACTCCAGTGGCACTTCCTCTGTTCTTTCTGACCACCTTGCTGGTTTTTCAACACCCTTCACATTGTTCTATAATCTAATTTCTTCCTATACGTGGTAGTTGTTTTTCTTTTGTACTGTCTTGTGACAGTTTTCAGTACTTCTGTTCTTGTTCCTTTGTGCGTTATATTACCTGTATACAAGAGTCTGTTTTCTGATTGTGTCTTATTCTCACAGTTTTTTAAAGTTAGTTTAAAACTGACTAGTTCTCTGAGGCATTAGAACAGTGACTGTCAACTAGGGCTGTGTAGCCAGCCAAACAGCCCTTCGGCATCCTCCCTAGTACTCTCTCTCCATTTTCACAGTCATTTCTCTTGTGCTTGAATTTAGAACCTGGTTGTTTAAATAGTCTATCATACTGCTCAGTCATTATCTCACCTCTTGCCCCATAATTAAATGTGATGATAAGACTCTGTGGCCAGCTTGAGTTACTTAAAACCTATGGGGAATTTTTTTTTAGAAACAGTGGAACATTTAGAAGAAATTAGCAGCAGTGAAACTATTGCATTAACTTGCCTTTTTGTGAAGGAGTCACATTTTCAGTTTTGCTTCCTCCCTTCCCCACTCACCCTCCACCCCCACTTTTTAAGTAAAAAAAAAAAAAGCAGATTTCATAAACATGCACCAGAATTTTAATTTACTCCTTAGGGGAAACGAAGAGACATCACAGCATGCACACTGGCTGAGCTACGCAATGAAAGGGGAATCCGTTCCCCCTACTGAGAGGTCACTTCCAGGGAAAAAAATGTTATTTTAAATGCTGACTTAATCATCTGCTTTTGGGGATCAAATTTTCCTGAAACGACTGTGTGCCCATGACAATGCTGCATGAGCAGACAGTGGTGGGTACGTACTGCTATACCTGTTGCAGGCCGTGTGCTTGAAAGAGTATTTTAATTTAATGGATTTTAAGCAACATTATTCAAAGATCAACAAAAGGCATACTGTGTTATATGAATAAAAGATTTCCTCTGGATACTTGTTAACCCTACAATGCCTAGCTAATGTAATTGAAGTGCAACCACCTGGCAGGGAGATTTCGCAGTCAGCTGCCAAGGAGGGCCCCGGACCGGAGTACCAGGTGTTGTGTCGTGCCTGCCTGATTGTCACAGAGGAACAAACAGCATGATTGCGCCGGGTGGCTGGGGCGAGGAGTGGGGACGGCTGCCAGCCAGGAACCCTGCTCCCAGGGCTCCCCGGTGGGCTCAGGTAGAGTGGGAGTTACGGGGGCTCGTACTGAACAAAAAGAGGGCAGCGCAAAAGTATTGGCTTGAAAGTAAGCCCCTACAAAGCTCTCGCAGCCTCACAGTTCACAAAATCAGACCTGAGAAGAGGTGTTTTTCGTTGTGTTGTGTCTATTACTTAGAGCACCATGCCCAGGAGATCCCTTGCTCAGTCTCTGGGTCTGCTCGGCTTTGGAGTATCTACAACGGTTATGAATAAGTCGGATTATAATTTTAAACCTCGTCCTCTCTCCCCTCTCTTTATTTTATTTTAAATTTAAAGCTGGGACATCCCCACTGATTTCTTGGTGGTCTTTTTCTAATTTCTTCTTCCTTCCTATCCTCTAATGTAGAGCAATTTCCCAGCCTGTATCACTGCAGCAACAAGTACATTTAGTGCTGAGCATCTTGCAAATGGTGTCACTCATAATGGATGTGATAATAAGCCCCACGGTTACCTGTCCCTGATTGTAATGAATGTAAATTATCAAGTATAATAGACCTGAAACTGAGCCATTTAGTGTTAGTCCCAGAAATAATGAAAAGAACTGTAATAAACTAGAAGGGGCAAAATTATTTTCTGTAATTATATTTTGTTCTGGTTGTAGCTGCCTGATCCTTATACTCTTATCAAACTGACAGTGATGGTTTATTAACTTTTAGTAGGTGAAAAAGATATGATTATAAATTCATCTGAAAAGATTGCCTTGACCAAAAAGTGAGCATTTGAAGGAGAGATTGCTAGTTCCGTCAGTTATATCCCAGGCACAAAGGTGACCTTTGTGCATGTGTGATGGGCGGCGAAATCCCATACTGGTAAATTCCAGGAATCCTGTATGTCCATGTGCTGCTCATCAGCAACGCAATGCAGCCGGTCTCACGCGCACACAAAGCCCTTTGGCCGTGGGACAGTATGTGCTCTTAGAAATCAGTGTCATTACACTGGTCGGGGGGGGGCGGGGGGCAGGAATCATACAGGATTAAAGGTATTGCAATTTATTTTTTTCTAGACTATGTGTTAAGATCCTTTATGGTATATCCGCTTTCAAAAATAAATAATAAATGCTTACAAATATTTATAACAGCATTACAGTTTGTAAAATCTTGTATTTTCAGAGAACTTAAGCTTTCCAAGGATTTACATTTGGAAAATAGTTCATTTTGAAGAGCTGGAAACATCACAATTGAATATCAATAAATCAAATATATTTGTGAGAGTGTTACACTGAGTATTATATTCTTATAAGCAATGGAGTAGTTCATTCATTACTTCTCATCAGGCTTACAGTACTTTTTACTCCTTCATTTAGGGCACAGATTCTCCCATCAACAAGATGTGTGTGTGATGCAGGTCGGTTTAGCAAACAGGTTGCTACTGTCATTGTGGGCAAAAAGATTGGTTCAAAACTAACTGAATTAAAATTTTTGTTTCAATTTATTTCAAATCAAGAAAGGCATTTCTTTTGTTCATGTCCATATAGATAACAACGGTCTCCTGACTTGTCCTTGGCGTATATACACCATTTAGATATCACTTGTAGCATCTTGCTCAGAAACTTGAAACAGACTTTTACCAGCAAACTTGTAGATGAATATAATCTCAGCTGATTTATGAGTCTGCAATTGCCAGCCCATCCTCTCCCCCCGAAAGTTGTATATGCAAATACACAATTAAGTGTGGACTCTTCCCTGTTTAACACAGATTTTCTAGGTAATTTTATCATAATCTCATCTCGCTGCTCTGCAGGGCTGTATGTTTACCGATCCAGTGAATTCATAAGCAACTTAGAGCCTTGTGGCAAGCGTGTGTTATACATTAATCACACCCAGGCGTGCATTGGTTTCACTGCAAGGAGCGTTGTGGTTTCACAAAACTGCAGTCTAGTGCAGGCGTTTCCCAGGTAAGGCAATTTCGATGCTTCTCCATAAACTGGCTGGCCTTTTCTCTAGAGAAGGGCTTTGTGGTCTCCGGGGTCTGTGGGGAGCGGTTTGGGTGGGGTGGCACCGTGCAGGAGCCATCCTCAGCACCCCCAGCCTGCGGGGACACCCTCTGCCGCCCGGCTGCCTGCAAGGGTTGGTGTGCTCTACCTCGAGTGATGCGTTGGTGCATAGCTAGGTGAACCAGATTCCTCTCTTCAGTTATGTCAGCTATTTTGCAAGTGTTTTCCTGCCTTTGCACCTCTTGTCGTCTTTAAGCTGTCAGTAATTATCCCTTTTTCAATTTCCAAAGCGTCCAGATTTCTGAAGTGAATGTACAGGAAAGTAGTTTGATAATTTCTGCTTGCTTTCCCTTATCATTTAAATGTAATGTTGAGACAAAAGTTGACTTCTGATTTACTGTAGAAAAATTATCTTGCAAGTTACTTAATTGTCTTGTAAGTCTGCAGAACAGTGCTCAAGAATTTTGAATTATGAATCTGTCATTATCTCCCTCTTCCCCTGTCTCTGGTTGTTTGATTTTCAAAGCTGAGAATGACTTAGGTTGTTGCTGGTACGTTCAGTTTTTGAAAGGTTTTGAGTATGCCATTATCCTGGGAGATTTTTAACTGCACTTTGATACTGCTGTGATGTACCTTGAAAATACAGACTCTGAAGAAATGCAGTGACCTGTACCCTTTCTCAAGGTGCACTATATAACAGAGTGGGCTGAGGAGCAGAGCTGATGTGGCCTTTGAATTTTTTAAGGGGCAGGGTACCAGTTTGGTGACGTTTCTGACTTTAGGTGAAGATGCTTGCATTTGGAGAATGTGATGGCAGTAAGTGTAGTAATGTTAAAATGTACTGACAAGTCTATACACACACATGTGTTTAAATAGAGACACATGTGCCCATAAGTCTATATGTATATATTTTTGTATTTTCATATGTGCAATGACCAAGGTATAACAACACATTTCCGAAAACTTTTGTAAGCCTTTCTTATGCTCTTACGGGCTATCATTTTTTTCATTACAAAGTTTTAAGATGTAAGTGACTACCAGCTGTATTTTGTCATCAACTGATATCGTTAAAATAAACTCACAGAACTTACAGGCAAGTCTGTGCCTTTCTTACAAGTCTGAGTAAAAGCTAGGAAGATCTGGTCTAGCTAGTTCAGTATCCCCCTGGTAGCAGCTCCTTTGCATTTATGGTGAGAGAATTGCAGCCCGGACGGTGCTTGGCACGGGCTGTGCTCGCTGCAGAGCATCCCTGCGAGGAGGACCCCGTCTGCCCAGGCTCCACCACCTCGAGATGTGGAGGTTCGCAGGATCTCTGTGAGATCCACCTGGAATGTCATCGCGGGGAGGCAGTGCGGATCCTGGCCGAGCGGCTAGCTGTGCTCCTAACATGGGTTCTTGCTTAATAAGCAGGCAGCTGCATTCTGTATCAGCTTTACTTTTGAGTACCCTGAGGATAAAGGTACACGTATAGGACATTACAGCAATCCAATCATGAGGTACCGAGGCATAACTCACTGAAACAAGGTCCATAGGAAAGAGAAAAGATTCTCTCCTGTGTAGACGCGAAACATAATTGCTACGGCTGCGTAAACCACTAGGAACAGCCCAGCATTTAATGAGAAGGCACAAGGCTTTCACTTACTTAACCATGCTCCTGCCTTTATTTTCTGGTTAAGGCTCCAAGTAAACATTCCACTATCTGCTGTGTGGGTGTTAGGACCAAATCATATGATCTGACTTGTTGAGAGGAAGTTGTAGCCATATAGGAGAGCCATGTGATAAACAGCTCTTCTAATTCCTGCCTGCCTGCCTTGCTTATCTCCATCAAGACCGTTAATATTTCCAGCATGTAAGCAGTTTCCAACAGCTGTCAAATGCAAACAATAAGCTACCAGAAAAACTGTTTCTGCTTCTCCCCTGAACTTGATTCCCCAGTGAATACATGTATATGGCCCAAAGCTAAAGATGCTGAAGTCCAGGATTAACCAAAGGTCTGGATATTTTGCAGTCTGCTACTGCTACCAAAAATTGATGCTTTATCTTATGAGAGAGAATTTCTAGCTTTTCAAAAACGAAATGAGTTCTACTTAAGATTTTAAAACTTACGGAATTCCTATTCATAAAAAAAATCCTAATTAAAGTCACTCTTATGTTTCTAAACCATATCAGTTAGTGGAAGTGTTTTAAAAATATATAATTTACATTTCTTAAAATTATTAAAACAGGAGAGACAGAAAATCTGTTAAGGAAAAAAAAATTGAGACCCAAGTTATTCTCTAGTTCCTTAACCACAAAATCATCCTGTGTAACTTACACGTTTTTCAGTCTCTCTATACCTATGTCCTCTGTAAAATGAAGGTAATAATTTCCCCGTCTGTATGGTTTTCTCTCTTAAGTGTAAAATGTTTGGACATAGCTCTCCTGCTTTGGAAACAAACAAAAATAGATAGCATGGATGCAAGGGGATCCATACAAAATGGGTGAAGTGCCAGAGCATTCCTCAGCATATTTAATTTATTTGTGTGGATATAGCATATTTGTTTCTCACTTAGCTTGTTCTGGTCCTTAGTTTCCGTTAGGTCATCCAACCTACCAGGGAGAGTCTCACACTTGGAATACGCTGCATAATACCCACGTGGCTTGGCCATCTGTAAGTGGTGAATTAATCACAAACACTGGTGGACAATGTCTTTATGTTGCACGTTCAGATAAGCTATATTGTGTGATAGCACACACCAGGTCTGACTTTAATTAAATTTTTGGTCCACACATGTTGCAAAAATTAGCGAGTTAACCATTTTCTCCTTAACCTGACCCGCACGGTGCAATCTGCAGACTCCAAGAGAGCACTCACATTAAGCAGAAGGCAGATGCACAATATGTATAAACCCCATGAGTAATGGGTTTTGGGTTTTGGATTTGTAGCTCCAAAACAGCCCTGCTGTCTCCAAAACGGTCTTTTTTCCTCAGGGTTCAGTCACTTGGTCACTTTTTTCTCTGAAGAAAGACAATTACAAATGCCGACCGCCCAATGCAAACAGGCCTGGTTTTTTTCTCCACAAAGTTTTGGGGAGGCTTTCAATGCAGTACAGCATCTGCCTTCATAAGCCATTGTTTCTGCAATCACTTGAATGATACTTCTGAAGTGATTGCATGTTGGAGGAGGACATCGATTCGCAGTCTTGATCTGGCTTTGTATTAGTTGATCTTTATTGCTGTTACTACAACGTTGTGGTTTTCAAAAGTTCTCAAGATTTGCCTGATGAAAGCTCTCAGGAGTTTTACCATCCCTCCCAAAGGGTGGTGTGGGTGACTTTTAACAGTTCGGAAAATCCTACTGCTGGTGTTCACAAACAAAAAATTATTAGAATACTGCTTTAGTGGAAAAATACTCAAGCTTTCAAGAGAAGCCTCCCCTTCCCTGTAACACACACATGCTGTAACAAAGAGGATAATAAAAGTAAAAGGGAATAGTATTGCTGGTATGTGGCTAACAATAGTAGACCAAGGATAGTATATTATCCCTGTGTGTTTAAGCAGCCAATTTGAAGGAACTGGAAGGCATAAGTAAACGGCAAATAATTGAACCTTTGTACCTTTGCCCTTTTTCTAAGATGTCCAAAAGTAACAGCTCATTAGTGGAATTACTGAAATAGGTGCATTTTGTTGGGGTTTGAATAAAATTAAGACTGCAACAAAGCACGGGGGAAGCATTGCTCGGTAACATGTGACCTTTCCTCCAGTTATTTATCCCTTGATGATCACCCCGTTTGTGGAACAAGCCAGATAATTGCAGAACATGAGCATCGGCAGCTGTACATACACTGATAAAATGGGACAGCTACGGTGTTATAATGATCTCTCTGAAAATACAACCTGGGGATTTGTCTTCTGCAGTCCACCGGGCAGCTTTCCTTCTAGACCTGTACAGCGAAGGCTCTGCACGACAGGAGCTCCCTTTCATAAGCTCCCACTCAGTGCGAAGGCAAAGGCGAGACGTGGCCAGGCTCTGCTCTTAATGAGGTTCTTCTGAAGGTCCATCTCTTCTTGCAGCCTGCGCTGCCTCGGGGAGACCTGCAGATCTTCTCAACCCTCCGCTCTCTGGGCCTCTCCCACCCATCTTTAATTTTGCAGTCTCCAGGTTACTTCCCTGGGTGAATAAGTACTTTGCTGGGGGAGATGGCCAGAAGCTAACTTACCCCCTTGCCCTCAGGAGAGAGGACCTCTACAGCTCTCTGCTCTTGCAATTAGGCCTGAGCAGCTCCTGTCCCTTTAGGCTGTATCTCAGGATTGGATAGGGAGCTATATTGATTCTTCTAGAGAAAATATGTATTGGGGCAATCATGCCCCACTAATTTGTTCGCCAAAAACTTGTATAACTGAAGTCGCAATAGTTCTTGCAATACAGAGTTCTTTCAGAAATAGCTTCTTGGTGGTTAAATCTTTGTGTGCCCTGCGGAATGATTTACCGGTTAGGGCTTCTGCTGCACTAACCGATAATAGGCGATTATGTCATCATTTTAATCAATTGAAATATTTTAATCAAAGCCTCATCGGTATGGTGAAGTGTGGAGTATAGCTGCTGAATGGACCTTGGATATGCAGAGGGCTGACTGTACAACGCAAAATGTACAATGCCATTTTTCTAGGCACATACATGTTTGGTAGTGTTGTCACTGGTTTGTGCACCGCTGTAGGGTTCCGTTTCTGCTGTGTTAGGACCAATCTCAATGAAAACAAAGCTAATAAAGGGGATGAGGTGCATTATTTTTTTTTTCTTCAGCAGAGCAGGTATCTGTACAAACAGGGATACCTGATAGGAGATCATCACAAGTACTCTACGTTAGAATAAAAAATAGCTTCAGAGAGGGATAAACATGAGTGCCGTTAAAGTACAGAATCGTATTCTATCGGGGAAGTAACCCATTGTTCCTTCACACTCCTACTACAAAATGATCGGTCTGTAATGGTACGATGTATCTGCTCCCAGGGGCTTCCCGCAAGGAGGAGTAGTAGTAAATTAAGATGAAAGCTTGTTTTCTGCCTTATTCATAATAAATGCAAAATTCTTCCCTGAAGCACTTGGCATGACTAATGTGCCACATATTCTTGATATCCCAGAGCGGCAGGCGAGTGCTTCTGCCAGACTGGTGGTTCGCAGCACACCTTGGGCAACGTGCTACCTAACAAGCAACGGGAGCCAAGAGCAAGCGCCAGAGCGGGGCTCCGCACAGAAGAGCATGAGCCGGAGCTTTTTGCCTCGGGGCACCTTCAGTATGATTTTGCTGTTACCTTACTTGATTTCCATGAAGATGGTTTGAAACCATATGAAACGTGTTTTTGTTGTTGTTTTGTTTCACTTTCCTCTTTAAAGCAATTAATGGCGACCGTCTGTGAGGAAGGAAATGTATTGCACAGTGCACGTTGGAAAATGCTGTAGCAGTCTGCCATGTTACTTGAAGCAATTACAGGTTATTTTTTATCCTGTGTTATGGCAGTATCTCAAGCCCCATCTCCATCAGTCAGGACTGTGATTCTTTTGTAATCCTCTGCAAAGACCCGGGCCCCGCTTGGGGGAGAGGGAGGTGGCAGAGCTCCAGACACGGTGCCGAAGCACTGGGCAAACGCTCCACAAATGAGAAATCCATTTGAAAACCTCTCCATACCTATCGGTTTCAGTGAGAGTCATGGCTCTTGTACACCAGGGTGTTCTGGGCTCTAGCCATCCCCTGTGACTGGAAATCCCCCCTCGAGTCCCCCTAACGCAGAAGTAAAAGAGGGCTGCCTATCTCTGCAGTTCTGCACTGAGGGGTGGCAAAGCGGAGGAAAATTACGCTGGGGAGAGGATGAGCTCTTGGTTTTGGCAGCAGGGGATCATCTGCCCGTTCTGGATAAGGAGGAGGAACAGCAGCCCTGGCACTAGCTGGCCCCACTCCGCTGAGGGAGAGCATCGAGCCCTGCCTCCCCCGGCTGCACCGCAGACAGATGGCCTTCTTGGGGGCTGACCACGGGGCGAGGGAGCCAATCTCTCTCCTCTCTCGCAAAAAGCCGTTGGTTTGCATTGGACAGATACACAGAGTCAGCTTCATCTAATACACGTCTTACGTGTTTAAGACATGCATCACTCTGAAAAGTTTTAATCTCAGATGATTTGGTTTAAAAAAAAGCACATTAATTTGCAGTTGTTGACAGGGATAGTTTAATTGCACCTGTTCAGTGAAGGATATATGTTACTAAAATTCCCCCAAAAGTTTTCAGTTAAATTTATGCAGTAGTAGCAGTCAGTAGACCATAAATGATGGCCAAGCCCAATCAAGCATATTGAGTTTCACACTGGAGTTGCCTATCACAACATTTTAAAAGCACAGTAACTCTGTCCTGTTCAGAGCTTAAGAACGACAATTAGGCGCGTAAAGGTCATCTACCGATACATTTATGTTAACCTCAATTTTGTGGTCCCTTCTTTATTCTACTTTGGTAAGTCCCAAACATTTATGTTCTTGTTTGTTTTCAAAACTGCTGTCATGGTGTCAGGATGCGGAACCATCCTTGGTTCTTATGATACAAATTAGGAGGATACTGAAATACGTGCAGTGGTCAGAAATGACTTATTAGTAGTTCTTTGGTACTGAAATCTTGGAAGGGCAATCAGTAAAACAAAGTGTGCTATAGCCCTGTATTTCCTCTGCCTTAGAGTCTGACAAACCTGCCCAAGGAATCGGCTATTAGCAAAACAGGTTTTCCTTCTCTTGTCCACACACTACCTGTGTGATAACCTGTATAAGCACCAGTGAGGCTGGAAAGCTCTCGCGTAGATTTGGGAAACATGCTTTCCTGCATTGAACAGTAAGTTCAAAGATTTTCTCTGTCTTCAAGTCTCCCTAGTTGGGTGGAAGAAGGAATTGGCATGTGGACATGTAGACAGCCTTGGTGTCTGATGGGCTGGAAAGAGCTGCCTACCTCTATGCTTTCAGCTTCTCAACTGGCCAGATGCCCCAAAAGCCCTTCTCAGGGTGGGATTCACATCACAGATGGGAATTGCAATAGGTTCATGCCAATAGTCTGCATTAACTTCCTTGGCAGTCCCTCTGGAGCCGGAGGAACAGTCGTTTCAGTGTGTGTTCTCCATAGATCCGAGCAGTTGGGTTCCAGTCCTGGGACTGCAGCCCCTTGGCATTGGCACGCTACAAACAACGAGCTGTGGAGGGTAGCCAGTCAATTCTGTCTTTGCCTGTTCACAAACCCACAAATAATTTTGTCTTTTATTTGCATGAAGAGTGCTGCGTCGACAAAATATACAGTTGTTTCCATGCATTGGTGAGAGTATATATATGTTGCTAAAATGTTTTTATTTTCTAAAAATAGCGTGGGGGAGGAATTGCTGGCCATTGCCATCAGCAGTGATGGGTAGCTGGTATTTTTGCTTGAGGTCAGCACAGAGTTAAGGTTAATAAGCAAAAGTTCTAAATTTTCAGGATCTGTTTGAATAATCATCTTCCAAATTCCCCATTTCTAAATAAGTAGTTATTTATGGTTTAATGTGTGTATGTACAGAGAGGGAAACATTGGACAGATCTTGACCCCAGGATGGCTCAGTTCAGCTGCAGAACCCAGATGACGAGGACTTTGAAGGCTTTTCAAAGTCTTTACATTTTCAACTGTGTGTCTGAAACTGGCTCTACGTTGTAGAGGTTAAATGTGGAAGTGATGCTTGCAGGTCAGAGCCGTGCACTGGCTGGTACCTGCATCTCTGGTGAATTTTCAAAAAATTCTACATTTTGTCTTCTTTTCGTTTCTCCATCTGGAAGCAGGTCCGGCATGTGTTTCGCGACAGTGCTTCACAGATTATCCTACTGCTTGCAATAAGATGACATGGTTTATTGAAAATAGTTAATCTTAGCGTTTTAATGGTTTTTTTCAAACAACTGACATTGTATGATCGCACTACTAAAATAATTGATAAACTGATAAAACAGTTATAAAAGCTCATAACATTCAAATACTGAGATTTGATTGCTGTATTCAAATTGGAGCTAAATTCCTGCTCTCCCACAGTTATATATATTCACAGTTAATAATTCACATCTTGTCACAGCTCTCTACGTCATTTAATGTATGAAATAAATAAAAATGTTTGCGGCCATTGAAAACATTTTGCTCTGGAGTTTTGCCTTGGTAGAAGCGAAATGTAAAATAATGCAGTCATTGAAGAGGTGGGTCAAATTGCCATACATATTAAAAGAGGCTGCTTTTGATCAGTTCCTTTGAATGTCTGGTATAACTCCATTTATCCGAAGATCTCAGGGGACGCCCAAAACCTTCAGATAAATGGGGGCTTAGTTAATCAGGGAAGCCAGCTGTCCAGCTTCTTCACCAGGGTAGGGTTCAAGATCATAACCCATCCTCTCTGCAGCCGGGCCGTCTTCAGAAAATGATTTGCATGCTTCACTTCAGCAATCTAGCCTTGAGGCTTCTGTAGAAAAGCTAGCTAGGCACTTCAAGCTTTCTCCCAGCCCTGCTCGACCCAGAGCACAGCAATGAGCTGGGAAGGGGAGTTTGCTGATACACGTGTGTTGCGTTTTTTAAAAAGTAGTAGTTTTTATGGCAGCCTGCGCATATTGGCTTGGTCTAAATAACGCAATGAGGCATCTTCGTGTCAGCTACGCTATGCTGAAAGCTCACAGGAGAGAGATGACACAAATTTCATATTAAAAAGACTCAGCTGAACATTCTCACACATGTAAGTAAAATCGCATTGCTGGTTCTTAAGGATGAAGGCACAGCACGTTAACAAGAGCTGCAGTTTTGACAGATCAAGTATTGCACTAGTGATTATCTGGATGAAAGTGTTCTTAAACAGTGATAAATATGAAGCTTCTTGAGGCTGCAATTGAAAATTACTGTTTCAGACTACTCTTGTAAAAATGGTCTTGGAATGCTGAGTCTTTTCTGCCCCACCATCTATGTCGTATTACTATTCTTTGCCTATGTTATGTTCTCTCGGATCCTCAAAATACATTACTTGGGACTCCAGGGTATCTGACAGATGACTAACGTGGTGATGCCTACAGAAGATTCTGACATAAACACAATTAAGTAGCAAAATGGTGGTTTTGTTTGCATACAAGAAGCAGAACTTGAATAAGTTACAGAACAAAGATTTTGTGTGAGAGATCAGATGGTATTTGTGATGCCATGCTACTTTCTTGCCCTATATTTACAGGCTGGAGTTATTTTTCAGAGGATTCTTTACAGCTTGTTTCTTATGTTCCTAATGCCTCTATTAAAATTCCTAAACTTTGGTAAAATTTTGGGTGACCTCTTTTTTTTTTTTTTTTTTTTTAATGAACCAGACTGTTTTCCCTAAGATGTGTATGTATTAAAATAGAGAGAGCAGAGAGTCCAGCTTAACTTTCCTGCAGTGACTTAATGCTTTTTAGACGAGGCTGTAAGTGAAAATTAGTACGAGCATCTTGCTCGCTGCCCGTATGGCAGGAGCCACTGTGCTGTCTGGGGCTCCTGGTAGTCGCGCTTAGGGGAGCCTGGGACAGACATAAGGAGCGAGCTGAGCTGAGAAAGGTGGTGGTGAAGCGGAGCTGGTTTATGCAGCGGTCTTCCTCGCCGAGTCTGTGGTATCTGCACCTACTGCTTTCAGCTTTTTAACCTGCAGGAGCGGCACAGAATTGGGATCTTCCTCGTACGCCTCTAAAGCTGCTGATCGATCTGCACAGCTTAAACTCAGCTCAGTATGTTATTTTTCAGATGCCTCTCCCGTAGCTGCCCAGCTGTTCGGCTGAGTGGTTTTTTTCCAGTCTTTTGTGCGGTTAGGGGCATCTTCCATCTCATAAATAAGGATTTTACGAGACGTGAAGCTAACCTGGTCAAAATCTCTTCACTGTCTTTTTCCATGCGATATTTGGCAAAATCGGTACAAACTTCTGGTGTGTTAGCAGTTGTTCTGCGCATTGTACGCTTATGTGTTAGATGTGCAAGGTCTTTCATTAAACAGCAGGATATTATTAGGCATAGCATGAAAAGCCTTTATAGTCTCCCTGCCTTGTTTAAAGCGGGCCCACGAGCAGCCCGCAGCCTAAAAGGCTGCGCAATGAATCGAGCGCTGATGGCCGGTCCGCAGGCTCAGGTGGTCGTCAGCCGCGAGTTTAGCCGAGCCCTTTCAGTAATTTGTCACGCCTGGGTCTGTTCCCGCTGCGCCAGCACGTGCCAGCTCCGTGTCGGAGGGGCTGTTGGCCAGACGGCCTCGCAGCCCCCGCGTCCCGCTGTTCGCGGGGCTGGCGCTCGCCCGGCCGCGCGTCCGCACAGCCCTGGCAACAGCCGAGCGCGCCACAGAATAAGCATCTTCATAATGAGAAGTGAATGGCATCCGTCAGTCCCTTTAGAATAGGGCCCAGGCGTGTGCCTCCTCTCCTAGGAAGTTTGGCAGCCTATTCATTAACAAGAGTCATCAGGAGTTCAGCCCATAATAGGGAGGCAGCCCCAAACGCAGGCGGGCTAATGCTTGCGCTATCAGGAATGCGTTCTCCTGGGCTTAGGGAAAAGAGAGAGAAAAACTAAGCAAATAACGCTGTCAGCAGGTGCAAACTCTGAAATGCTATGTATTGATTTTCTTTCTTCAGGCTTCCACGGGAAGTTTATAAGAAGATTTATCACGTATCATTCACCCTTTGCTAGCATTAAAAGCAAAATTCTTTTTTTTTTTTTTTCTTTTTTTACCACCATGCCTATAGGAACTTTCATACAATTAAGATGCACTTTGCTTATTCCCCTTGAGTTAGAACACTAGACCATCGTGTCCTATTTTTAAGTACCGCTTTGATTTTTTTTTTTTTTAAATACTGTTCCAGAGTGTTTTTGTTATTGTAATGGAAGTCACAAATGGCACTTCAATATTAATTAGTAATGCTTTTCAATTTTAAATAATCTCACCTGCATTATGTTGTCACTGCTGTTATTCTCGCTGCTCCTAATTTCTAAATTTAAATTGGCCTTTGCTCCGGCATAACAGTCTTGCAGAGTTAGAATGCATTTCCCTGTAACAGAAAGACAAAGAGGATCTGGAAACTTTTGTTTTAAATGAGGAAGCAGAGAATGAGATGTCATACTGGCTCCTGCAAGCGTTAATTCATAAAGTCATACGTGAGGTTCTTCAGCCCATTGTAGATTTGTTTCAGACGTGATCCTGTTATTGGAAGTGTATGATTCACCTTCTGAGAAAACAGAAGCTGCACACAAAAGGAAAAGATTTGCTTTCTCCGCTGTGAAAAGCTGCCGCAAGCAGGGGTCCTATTAAGACAGCTGGAAAGTTGCTTCAGCTTGTTACGCTTGTAAGTTTTATTGGTGACTGGTTTTTGATTACACATTTGAATGCTGTGTGTTCCAGGTTGCCGAGTTTTAATTAAAAGGCAATAGTCTTGATTTTAGATTGCTTTGTTGTCTGCATTATGCAGACTATAATGCATGCAAGTTGTGGGGTGAATTTTTCCAATGGGCGTCATTTATTTAGGATACATAAGATTACACCTTCTAGCACCTGCCTTAAACAGAAACTTCACGCTTTCAGGAATTGCATTTATTATGGTTAATTTCTTTTAAGAAGCACAGTGATCAAACAAATACGTGGGGGTTTTTCTTCCTCCGTCCTGTAGCTTGTTTCTCCAATCTAATCATTTTTCTAGTCTGACAGGGTCATTGTGATAGGAATATTGTGTACCAGGAACTTTCCGTAATGCCACAGCTTGTCTGTTAAAGTTGGGTTTCGGTTTAAAAAAGCTTGCAGTCTGGGGGGCTCCTTTCTGCCCTCGGTAACTCTCGCAATCTGTCGGATCTACTGAGTCACTGCTTTTCATTCACGAAGCTAAAAGGTATTACCCTTAATTTCAAGCCATTAAGTGTGTTCACTCCTCGTTGCTCACGTTCAGAACGGTTAAGCAGCATTGGGCAATTTTGGTCCCCTCTCTTCCATGCCCGTGTACAGCCTGGTTAGTGTTGCTGTGGATCTGCAGTGCCCGTGTTCGTGGGTGTTGTGTAACAGCATTTAATTCTGTGCACACGTTTCCTTAACCTGGTTGTTGCAGTTATGAGGAAAGAGCTCTGTACCTCGAAGCAATAATCCAGAACCATAAAGAAGTAATGACATTTGAGGATTTTGCCGCTCAGGTCTTTTCTCCCTCTCCCAGCTACTCCCTCGGTGGAACTGGTGAGTCTCCGCACGTTATTCTTCTCTTTAGCACTAAGAAGCACTTGAGCAGCAGATGTACACCTGTTTTTTGTAGATAAATGCTTGCAAATTTAAGAAGACCATTCTTCCCCTGAATCAACTAATGAATATCAAAAGGAATGATGACATTCATTTTAATTTGTTTTGCATCAGAGCTATTCACTCTGCTCCTTTCTTCAGCTATCCTGTTAACCCCCGAATCTAGCAAGGTTAATGAACTTTCTCTCAGTAATGTGCTCTGGTTCATTCAGGAGTGTGGGTTTCTTGCTGAGCTGGGAATATGTTGTTCAAAAGCTATGCCTGAATCGGTACTTACTTATCGAAAAATAGTTCCTCACAGTAGAAGCCGTTGCTACTAATGCTAAATGGGGATTATGCTGCTGAGATACCGGGGTCAGGGATTAATGCAAAAGAAATGTAAGAACGGTGTTCTGTTAGAAAATCATAGCAGCGTGCAGTATGCTAACGTTTCCCTTAAATATAGATGAGCAAATTTCAGGCTTCCTTCCAACACCTGGCCTGGAACCTGTTTGGGGTTTTTTAATACACGTATGGATATATAGGTACGTGTGTGCTTGTGTATATGTATATACACACACTAATGCTGATGATCATTCATCAGCCCTACTGAAAGATGAAAATGGAATGCTGATCTTTGTGAATTTATTCCTCGTGTGCCCTATCAAGATTTTAAAGTTAGCATGCAGTCAGTAAGATATGAACCGCTACTTGGCTGTTTTAATTGAGTTTAAATAAACGTCTCCTGAAGGGAAGCTTTGACTCTGAAATGCAAATTTCCAGTACCCTCAAGATTTGTTTTTCCAGCCTCCAAAAAGTATATGGTCACCGTGTGTTGGACTCCTTAACAAAGATTCCTTAATCCCTTTTTCTACACTCATAGGGTGATAACTGGCACTTTCTAATTATTCCCTGCTACTCTTCTGGATTGTTCAGTAGATTATTTCAAACCTGTATAAATGTTGCAGGACATCTGCTCTATTTCTCTATAGCCTGACTTGTTAGCAAATATCTTCCATCTAAACTGAAAAATTGAAGGAAGAAATTAAATTTACTAAAATAAATCACTTACAAATAAAATCAGCCGTGCATCATTGTTTAACGTTACTGGCTCCAATCCTGGAGCTTTCAGAGCTTTGTTAGGAGATAAGAGGTATATGCATGTCCTTGCATTGGTCGCCAGTAGCAGCAGGCAGAAGGCTTTGGAGATAAGCAAGCTGGCAGAAGTAAAGGGGAACCGGTGCTATTTACATAATCGCGCCTCTGCTTCCTGGAGAGGCGTCAAGAAACACAGGGATGGCCTCTATTGATCTTTGTTGAACTGGAATACTAAACAACATTAGAAAAGCTTATAACTTAAAGCTTTGATTAATGTTTTCTACATTAAAAAGTAGAACAGCTGTGAATTAAATTCTTTTATACACTCTGCCAAAAGTCTGAGACAAAAAAAAATTATCAGTTTCAATAGAAATGTAGATTTCATGCCCAGTGTTGTTAGCACTTTGAATCATTCATCTGTTGACGTATCAGCAAATAAAAATGTAGATGTATTTATTTTAAATGTTTTGCTCTGTGCATAATTGTATTTGGTTTTCACATCCTTCTTACAGCACACAGTGATCTTCTTATAAACAAATTTAGTTAGACAAGCAAGGACAGATGCATTTGATAATACCATAGTCATACTTTCTAAAATCTGTGATATATTTTGTATGCCAAAAATATTTAAAATGTTTCCTAAGATCTACTTAAGGTTTTCAGAACACTGTTAAATCAGTAGTACCTGAATGCGTTTTTATGACTGCAAGATTTTATTTTTTTTTAAGAGTAAAACCTGCCGCAGTCAGGTCCTGATTTTCAGACTTCCGAACGTCAGAATTTATTTCATCCTCACAAAGAAACTGGAGGCCGATCATGACATCTGGCATCAAAATCTTTGCTTCGGAGAGTCTCCTCACACTACCTACTGATTTGCTCGCAGGTTTAGTCGAATACTACCAAGCGCTGTGTCAGTCATTGCCATTAGGATGTATTTTCCATCAAATGCCATCCTGGCAATGAGCACGGAGGCTGAACATAAACCTCGCAACTCAGCCACTGATGCCAGTCGCCGCTCGGGCGAGTCCCTGTCCCACGAGCAGGGAGCCTCGCGCGGATCACGAGCATCTACCTACCTCAGCCCTCCGTATTGCCTCATTTATGGCGGTATAAGTTGGCAGGGTGCTAACAAATGTCCCGGCAGCGTCCGGAAAGAAATAAAGAACCAGCTCGGGTGTAATTTGACTAAGTTTGCCGCCATCCTTTCATCCCTATTAATGATTAGAAAGGGATGAAAAACTATTCTGGAGCCCCCAGTTCCCCCATCAGTGTGGGCACAGCCGGGGGCAAGCAGGACGGTCTCAGGCTGTGAACGGAGGCAGCTCCGCGTTTTCCAGCGTGCAGCCCGTCCCCCCTTCCCGCGGGCAGTTAGACCTCCTCCAAGCTTAGGTTCACCTGTCCTGTGTCTGCAAAATCGGCTGCCTGCCACTTCAGAAATACGGATGGCATTTTTCCACAGGTAAAAGGGGAATTTCTGTTCTGAAATAGAAAAAATTAATCACGGAGCAATAAATGTACGGAGTTGACACAGGTCTGTGTTTCCCCTTCTCAAGTAACAAGCCAGCTGAAACTACTAACCCTGCCTAGCTTAAACTTTTCAGGTACATTTAAGATTAATTCTCCTCTGCTCTTATTCTTAATACCCCCTAATTTTAATCCTGCCATCACTGCATGTCCATGTGCACAATAGAAAGGGTCAATGAGTAAGTAAGTTTTTTATTAAAATTAAGATTGTTTTTAGTAGTTAACACAGTATAAGAGGGAAATCAAGACCATTAAATGAATTGAATATGTAGCTGTTAATGACACGCATTGTTGGTGTATTATTAACCGTGATCTATTTATTTGAACTAAATGTTTTTATGTTTTCTGATACTGTCTCTAGGGATGCTTCCCCTCGATTCAGATGGGATGTGCGTTTCTTGAAGTATGCCCTGGCTTAGTCTCCCGTATCACAAATAGTCTTGCAGGTGCTTCATTTTATGCACAAAAATCGTCCAATTGATCTCTCGTGCCGCTTTCAGAAGTGGAGCCTTAAACTAACTATATGTAGCCCTGTATATCTTAAACATTGAAAATGCAGCCTGGTAGGCAGAATGGACATCCCTGAACTCATTTAGGGGATGTGCAGATTAGGAACAAAAGATGAGAATACGGTCCTTTGTTGTTAAACTGGTACATTACATGCTGTATTTTAATTAGGCTGGGTATGAGAGTCAGCCCAGGAAATCCTCCATAATCCAACACTATTGAATTATTCTTATCCTTTCCCTCTGCAGATTTCTCTCGTTTTACAGGATGGGGTTTTAAGCTGCTATCTTTTTCTGTTCTTGCTCCCTCAGCCAAAAAGAAAAACAGTTATTCAACAAAATAGTTCTGTGTTCTTAAAAAAAGAAAAAATCATAAAAATGAAACAGGCACAGACACAGAAGCGTTCCAACTTTAATTACCTCTGCTGACTAAAAAACATTTGTTGGGGTTTCTTTTTCATTTAAGATCAGAAGCCAGAATTGTGTTAACCCTTAGAAAATGGAAGTAGTTGGATATTCTAGGAAGGCACATAACTTTTCCACCAGAGAAAGATTTATATTTGAGGGTTTTGTACTTACAAGGGTAGATTTCTACTTTCAAGAGAACCTACAAACCTGCTTTTCAGCAGCATAGACTTGCAGTTAGTGCTTCAAAGGGTTAATTGAAATGGGCACACTTGACTGCTGAGAGGACTGATCTAATCACTGCCATATCCAAGTGCATCTGTTCACCATGAGGTCATTCTTGTGCATGCTAATGATTTGGAAAATAAAGCATAATGCTTGACGTTATCAGAAAGGATATAGTGTAAATCTTTGCTTTTTTAGTTGCTAATAGCTATTGTGGAATGAAACGGCAGGCAAAAGCATCTTGGATTATTGCTTTCCATTTTAATTTTTTTAAAGTATCATTTTCAGTGGAGTGTCAGGAAAACTGTGCTGGAAAACTCTGACATGTGGTATCTGTTGATAAATGGATTCTTTAATGAATATTATAGCATTGCCCAGGAGCAACACTTGAGTTGAGGAACTATAGACGTTTTCAGCATTCCCTGGTTTTAAAGCCTTGGAAGCTGTGCCTGCTTATTTACATAAAACTGAGATTTTGCAGCCTTTTTGTTGAAAAGGTGACACATGCTTTTCTTTTGTCTCCAGACTTTTACATGCATAAATTTCTTGTAGAAAATACTTGAGTATACAACAAACATGATTTGGTTAGTTTTAAAACACTTTTTGCTAGGTGCTGAGCTTTATCTTTCCCACTTCAAATCAAAAGGAATATTTCAAATGGCCATGTAATTTTAAAATATACTTTTGACAGAAACAAAACAAAAGCCGGAGTAACTGTTGTCTTAAACATATTCTTTTCAATGCTAACTGAGCAATGATGCCTTTTGGTTTTGTTTGGTTTGGTTTTTCTGGGTTTTTTTACTGCTTTGTCTGTGCATTTTCCTTGAAAATCTGTTTTGTCAGTTCTGTGTACTCAGTGGAATAAAAGGCTGCCCAGGTTCTGTACAATATTTTTGCATATTTTTAGGGAAGCTGGATGAAGCTGAATATTAAAAAAAATACACATCTGAAAATGAGTAGCCGTGCCATGATATTACAGCATACGCAGCACATGCCGAGTGTTGGGTTTGATCAGTATGACAGTGTTGCCTGAAATGGAAAAATGAGTTTCTTGTAACCGGGACTTAGAAAATTCCAGACTACCCTGGCAGCTAGGAGCCCACTGCTCAGCTGTTTCCACTGCAAGAAGAGGCGGTGCTGAAACCATCTGGCAATTGTTACCGGCCGGACTGGGACGCCGCTGTGGAGCTGCACGCGGGCTTGAACCTCTGTGCCAAATCCTTCCTTTTCCAGTACGAGTGTTGCACTTAAACGTGGAAGGAAGCACAAGTCATTAGCACACAGCTCCTTACGGGGTCTGCGTGGACTTACTTCTCAGTAGGTGAGAAGGAAAATGGGCAATCGTAGGTGCCAGACGTTGCAATTGTAGAGGTTGTCCAGGCAGTAAACAAAGAGGAAAAGCTTAGGGAGGTGGAGCAGAGGAGTGGGAAGAGTTACCAAAGGAGACAGGACTCAAGGTGATTCTTTCCCCCCCACACCTTCCCTATGAAGAATATTCAGGAGAAGGTGCAGGGACCTGGCCTGCTTCCCCTCTCTATTTAATCCAGATAGTTTTTACAGCTGATCTTCAGCAAGCTAGAGCATCTTTCACTGCTGGGTTAGCGGCCTGTCCCAGTCGGCTGCCCGGGCTGCCTTTGGAGGGAGCCTGGAGCTGCACAAGCGGATTCAGGAGGGTGCTCCTTACCCCTGTGGTCTTGGTTATCACTCATCCGTGTGTGGCTTTCCTACCCCTCTTCCACAGAGCTACCGCCCGCCTGGGCTTTCTCGCCAGCACGGGGACGAGCAGTGCCCAGCAACTGAACACTGCACTGAGGCAGCGTTCAGCACCGTGCTGCCACCTGCACGTAACTCCTAATTTGCACGCATCGACAGAAATGGCAGTTCCATAACCATCTCCGTCACTGCCAGCCTTAAAACCCTTGGTCTCCCATCACTGTGTTCCTTCCATGGTAGCTACCAGCTCACCTAAGAACTCACTGAGGCCCTCTCTGCATCTCAGCATCGCGAAGAGGCAGAGCCTGGTGGCAGATGGTCCTTTCCTGCTTGGTGAAATGGTCTCTTGGCCCATGGTAGCTGCTCGATAGCAGAGAATGAAAAGGTGCCAAATGAAATTTTCAATTGAATCAAGCGTAATTACCTGATTTAATGAAGGAGGAAAGTCAGGATGTTCTGCAGAAACCCAGAATTTACCCTGTCTCCCCAGAGGTGTCTTTCAGCAAGACACATGGAATAAATCCATTTCATATTTTCCATTACCTCCTTCCTCCCTTCCCACCTAGGGAAACCTGCGTGAGCCTATTCAAATACCATGGCACAGCAATTCTGATCCACTTTCTGGATCTTTTAATGGCAAAACTGGGAAATCACAGCGATTTCTATGATGACACATGGATGCTATAAACAAAACATAATTTTGCTGAATGATGCAGCAATGAGGGAGTGGAAGTGCATCCCTCCCCCCACAGGAGCACTTGTTACAGTTGCAGAGACAACACTAGAAACCAGAAACACCATTTTTTCCTCTTTCGGACTCAGGAAATCTTTTCCAGGCTGTGGTGTCTTCCTTAATTCATTAATCTACTCATGCATTTAGCAGTTTAAACACCTTGCTGGTAGTTACATACGAAGGAATAAAAAGGAAGCTCGTGCCTTCTCAGTACACCATGGGACTGCTCCCGTGCCTTGGTCAGACCCTTTATGTTTCTAAAAAGTCAAATGTTAGCATGTTGACAGTATGATAGTTTGCATTTTTTCATGAAAGGGAAATACTTTCTTGAATTAGTAAAATTCTTAGCTTCCCTGTAAGGGCTAGATGTAAGGGTTAAATAGGGCAAAGTCACAGTAAATACCGTGAATGATTAGGCAGCATCAGCTCTGCACCCTGACTTGAACAGTCTGATGTAAATTTACACCGGGATGACCAGGCCTGGTTCAGAAGCGTACAGATCCGTGCAGAATTGTAAGGAAGCTTCATTACTTCGTGGCTCCCTGCAAAGCAGTTGCAGAGTGCTTTGGGTGCCCGGGTAGTTTTTCCCTTTGCCCACCACCACCTATGAGGGCGCGCAGCCTGGACCTGTCCCCCAAGGCTGTGTAGGTGCTGGGGTCGCTTTTTCCTCAAGCCCGGCTTAACCTCAGGATCTACAGTGGAGAGGGTGTGAGAGGAACACCAGGGCTCTCAGCCTGGGCCCTTTCTTTTTCCCATTTAATTGATTGTCTCAGAGGGACCTCTCCCAGCTACCATCCCCGGGAGAAGAGATGGCAAGGGAGGGCTTCCTCCCTAGCAATCAGCGCTGGGATGGGAAAAAATATTAGCTTGACGGGCCTCTCTCTTCTGCCGGGTGACAGCTCCAGCTGCTCGAGCTGTCAGCTCGAGAGAAAGCTCCAGGCGATGTGGCCCCTTTGCATTTTTCCTCCGCGCTGACACACGTCAGCCCTGCGGCCGCGGCGCAGGAGAGAGCCCGTGCGGTGCCGCCCTGCCTGCCGCAGGCTGCCGGCACCCAGGCGGGAGGCTTTGGGCGGTCGTTTAGGGCTGCGCTACGGAGAAATAACCACTAACGCTTGCTGTGGTCCCTCTGGCTGGCCGACCGGTGCAGAACTAATTAGCGGCTGCTCCAAGTCATGACTAATTAGAACTTTGATGTGTACATCTAAGGGTTTACTTCCAGATCTCTAAAACAGCCAAGGCTGGGTCCAGGATGGTGTCGAGCACTCCTCACCTGTGCTGGGAGCTGCGAGTGCTTTTTTTAGGGTTGTTTCTGCCCCTCCTTAACCTGCAGTTTCAGGTCCTTCTTACTGCTTCAGTTACAGCTTTTCAAGGTACGGCTTTTTTTATTTTTCATAACCAAACAACAGCGCAGCAAACCTCCTCATTTACCAATGTTTTGGCTGTTGCAGCGCCTCACCTAGGGTCCGACCTGGTCAAGGGAAGCAGGTACCAAACCTTGACTTCTGCTGGCCCTGCAAGCGCAGCCGGACCTCGGCGGCGCTGGCTGTCTGGCGTGGGCAGGGCTGAGCCGTCCCCCCAGCGTCTCCCAAAGAGCGCAGGCTTGGGATGGTCAGCTCCAACGTCCTTCTTTCTTCTGCAGCATTTTCGTGGGTTTGGGGCGGAAAAGGGGCTGTGTAAATTCAGCTGGTAGAAAGAATCACCAAATATAACTGACAAGCGAGGTTTCGTGCATTGCCCAGCTGCCAGCCGGTTCTTCCAGGGGGCTCCCCTCTGTCACTGCTGAGGTCGAACCACATAGCCTTTGGGGTTTGCTCAAAGACATAAGATAAATGAAAGATCTCAATGCAGCTTTAAAACAGCTGTCACTCCTAACAAAGTATGAAATATTTTAACAGCTCATACCAAACACGACAAATCACCCACGGGCCTCGTGGTGTACACGCAGTTCCAATGGTTTGATCTCCTACATCCCTAAATGCAGTTTGTTGCTGTGTCTGCATTTCAGACCATTGGCATTTGAACATGTGTGGTTTTGCATGAACAGAGCCACTGCTTTTTTTAATGGTAATTTCTTCAAAATACACTCCCCTGAATGTGCAGGCTCAGGATACTTCTTATATTGTATTTTCAGCCACGTCCTTGTGAGTGGAAAGCAGAGCATGGCAAAATGCTAAGTGGATTTACTGCTATGATTCTCTCTGGAATTTTATTACCTTCACATTTACTGGGAAAGAAAACAAAGATTTCCACAGACCTGTCATGGCTGATAGGTTAATTGGGGGGAGAGGGGGGGATATCGGTCATGGCCTGTGTGAAAACTTCATGGGTTTTCTCAAGTATAAAGCTTCAAAGTCCTTAATGATCACGCATGATGTTGTAATCCGTTTTTGCATACTTGGATTACACATTAAGACCCACCTTTCTTGTCTTTCTCTCATACGATAGAAACGTTTACCAAGTAAGAGCAACAGCCTTGTGCTTCGTTTGTCAAATCAGTTCCTCCCGGGTCAGCAAGGGCAGCAAGGGAAAAGGAAACAGCCATGGCAGTGCCACGGGGTGCTGCTTCCCACCGTGCGCTAAGGGGGTGGGAGACCACGGCCACGCTCAGGGAGGAGTTTGTTAGGATTCACTTGCTGAAAAGACTCGCTGTCTTTTGGCGTGAAATTTTCAGTAGTGTTATAATATGCAAATTATTGTTGTAGTTCTTAAAAGCAAACTCAGCAGCTTTGCAGGACATCGGTAAGGATCCCGTGTCTTGTACAGCTGCGTGAGGTACCTGCTGTACTCATTAAATGCCATTGCTGAACGTATCGTCTGCTTGAAAAGCTGATTTTCAACCACAGAAACACCGTGGCCTTCTGGTGGATTGGTGGGGTTTGGTTTGGTTTGGTTTGGTTTGGGAAGAGGGAAAAAACCTCTCACGTTACTGCACCTGTGAGGGAGCTGACAGAGAAGCAGCTTTTTGTTTTGGTTTTCTGCATGTGGTGTCCCTGAGGAGGGTTTGGCCAGTTTTGGTGCGGAGTTGGACCCCGCAGTAGTTCAGCTGCGTGGTGACAGCGCTGTATTGCTCCTGTCCTGGCAGAGGTCCTGCCCGTTTTCTCCATGGAAGTCCAAGAAGATGGTTCACCATCATGAGTACCAATACTGCTGTGCTTGTGTATATGCTGAAGGGTGGGGAGAGGGAGTTATTTTGCTTTCAGAAGTGTTCGTCTGCTTCACAAAGAGAAGAGAAATTGCTAAAAGATCTTTTTTTCCTAGAGCACATGCCCTGGTGGTGTCTGAGAAACCAGATTTGTTCTGTTCAGCAGATTTAAAATAAAATAAGCTATCTGTCTCTAGCTTTCCCAAATATAACTCTTCATTTAGAGTGTATTTTTATCTGTATTACTAACTCAATTTTTAATCCCCTTCTTCAAGGAACATATTTTAAAAGCTGAAGCCTTCATCACTGTAAAGCACTTGTACCTGTAAGAGACTGCAGAAGCAGCTGATCTGTCATTCACGTGCATCGTATTTACGTGCCGGCGTACGACTGCCCATGGGGTGGTTTTGCACATACAAGTGACTCCATTTGTGGGAAGTTTATGTGGCCCAGTGATATGGATGTTGTTCACTTTCTGGTTTTTTTCCCTGCCTACAGTGTAATAGTGGTTTAGGTCCCTCTGAGGCCTCAAATTTTACCCAGTTTGAACTTGAAAACCACTAACAGCATTGGAAGTGTAGCTGAAGTAAGAGGCTGCTCAAGTCCCACGGTACCACACCAGCAAGTTTGGCAAATGTTGAAGGGAGACGATGATTCATTCCAATTTTTGCCAACATTTCCTCCCTCTGTTTTTTTTCAATCGACAGACGGACAGGGGCAAGGAAAAAGCCTGTGGGTACCCATTTCTCTCCAGGTCGCTGAGGGTATTGAGGTGAACTTTCTGTCATGAGTTGCCCTTACAACTGCTGCCCATCCTGTGCTGAGTGTGCTGTGATGTCTGCAGCTGGTTTCCACTGTGCTGGGTGCCTGTGAGCAGCCGGCCTGACCTTCATGCGAGCGCGATGGGTGTGCTGTTCCTGTATTTATATGATTTTGTGTTCTCTCCCTTTAGATTAGAATATGTAATGGTCTCGTTACGGTAATTGCCGCAGGTAAGAGCAATGCTTCCCACAGGCCCCGCTGCTGCTGGCGTTGTGCTCCATCACTAACAGCTCTCCTCCTCCTCCTCTTCCTCCTCCTGTGCTCAGCGCGCGGCTGCGGTGGCTCTGGGGCTCTCGAGTCTGTCTCTGCCTGTCCCTGTCGCCACTGCCCCATCTCCTCCCACTCCCAGCACACCAAGCCCCGTGGGGTGCCCACCACCCGCCCGCCAATGCCAGCACCTACCATGGTGGGAAGCGTTTTGGTCACGGCTGGGCTTGTTTGCGTGTGTGTTTGTGGCCAGGGCACCACAGGATGGGATCGGGGACGGGGCAGCCACTGGCAATATGCTGGGTGCAAGCCCTGACCCCCGGTGGCGAGCACCTGCGGGAGCCACATGGCATCACCTCCATGGCGGTGCTCGCCCAGAAACCAGCGCGACTTGCAGGAACGAGTTGCTGTGCAGCTTTCGGTGGGTTTTTTTCCCCCTTTTTGCAAATTTCACATGTTTGGCTGAGTTGTAAATTTTAAGCACTCTGCTGGTCCACCTCTAAGTCAGAAACTAATATTTTTTGTTTACCACACCATTGCGGAGCTGCTGCTTGGTTTTTACAACTTACGCTTTCACATTGTCTGTGCACCCTCTGAAACAAACACAGCCAAGAGAGAAAAAAAAACCCAAACCTTCTTCCATATCACCGCAAAAAGAAAGAGAACTAAGCCTCTCACGGGCGTCATAACATCAATACCAATATGACGCCGATTTTCCCGGGCACGTGCTGGCGGGTGTGCGCAGCCCTGCTTCTCTCCCTAGCGCAGCTGAGCGAGCGGAGTCTCGTCTCTGAACAAAGTTGCAGGCTCCCCTTGCAAGACGGCCAAGTAATTAGAGTTCCTGCCAGACAGCTTGCAAGTGGAATTATAATATTTGTATGAAAGCCTTTATCTTTTGTGGTTATTACTTGCTCACTCTGCAGCTGCTGTCTCCCTATCAATCAAGGCGGTTTCAGGGGAGCTTCAAGGTTGATTGCATAGCTAAGGACTCGCCAGAAGAAAGTTGGGACTGAAGGAATGTGCCGGCTCCGAGGCGGGTGGATGCTGCGGGTGCTCCCGGAGCGAGGTGTGCCTGGCCCGCACCCCCGCCTGCCCCAGCCGCCTGCTTTTCGTATGCGCAGCCGATGCATTGTTCAGCGCTTGCATGAATATTGCTTGAGCTTGTCCATTTGGTGAAAACTGTATTATTTTGACCATCTGCCATTCTGCTTAACTGCAGGAATGTAAAGTACGACACCTCCCTCACAGCCTTTCCCTCCCCCACACTTTTCTCCCTGCGAACAGCACCACAGGTTTTGTTTTTAATCCAAAACTGACGGCTCCACATTTTTCACAGAAAATGCCTTTACACGCTAAGTCACATTTTTCACCTTTTTTTTAATGAGATATTTCCCCTTCAGTCAATTGTCTCGAAGTATAAATCTGGTAAGTAGAGATTGTCTTTGAAATGCAAACGCTGGTTTGCAAAGTGGCTTTGGGATTTCAAAGGAGCAAGAGGTACTCTGGGTTTAGCTGCAGCCGGACCTCCTCCGCATTGCTCTGTTCACTGCTTTGAGTCATTAAAATGTCTGGAGTTAGCTAAAGCACGTGGACAAAGTTTTAACCCATGTAGTGAGGAAACGGAATGCGATGCTGCCCATGCCCAACAAAATCCATGGTTTCCGAGAAGTAACAGGATCAATGCAAGCTGTTAAAACACACGGAGTGGGGCTGCTGCAATCCCTAGTCAGGGGGTGAGACAGGTTGTAGTGTTTGGCATGAGGTTTAAAACACCCCGACTCCCTCGAGCCCCATCTTGGAAAGGCAGCCGAGCCAGCTTGGGTCTTTGGCCTTAGGAGGTGAATTGAGTCCCGGGTGCTTTGCTGCCTGCAGAGCCCTGCGGCTGCGGCCGTGCCCGCAGATGTCCTGCCCGCCTTGCCGAACCACGAACGTTTCCTGATGTGTCTCACAAGGGCAAGGTTTGCCCTGGTCATGAGCGAGGCTGTCCCCGCTCCCCACTGCCTGATGGGCAGCTCAGCCATCGGCAGCTTCAGCCAACGCAGTGCAGCTGCGTTTTGGTCCATTTTCTGCACGTTTGAGCCACCTGGGCTAATAGAAAGTTGAAGGGAGTGTTAAAGACATCCCTATAATCGTCAGTCACATAAACAGCAAATAAAAGCCCAGCCTGAAAACGTAGCTTATTGTTGTTGAATTGGAAATAGGTTTGTGCTGCAAAAAGCAACCATCAGGCTGGAGTTCAGAGGTGGTCGCACGGCTGCCGAGACCGGCCCCGACCTTCAGTGTGGGCTTGGAGCCTTCCCCCGGTCTCCCCGCAGGCTCCCAAACACCTGGCTGCGAGGCTGTTCCTCCGATGCACCTCTAATAAAAACCTTTGTGTTAAGACTTAGAGAGGGAATTGTAACATGGTTTAAAAATACTGCACCCCGAGGGAGCTGATGAAACGACAGTGACGGCGGGAAGTGCCTTGGGACAGGCCAGAGCCCCAGCAGCAAGAGCAGGGCTGGGTTGCAGCATGCCCCTTCCTATTCCGCAGAGCACCGCTACAGTCGCGCAGGGGAGAGGCAGGAGTTGCACACGCGCAGGCACCTCAGTTTATTCATTTACTTCTTGGTTTAATAGCTGTATCCTCATCTGGTCTCATTCAGACAACCTATTTAGTCCTGGCCTCTAGTCGTAATCGCCTGTGGGGAATAACTGAGAATAATGTAACTTAATGTTGTTGAACAACAAAGCGTAAACACACGTAGAGACCGCTACAGCTATCCTGGCTGCCCAGCCCGCAGATAAAGGTCTTGAATGGTGGCCGTGAGTGCACCGACAGTGATGGGTGTGTACACCCATAGTAAAGTGTCCTGTTTAAGTAGTGGAACTAATTAGAAAAAATGGGGATTCTTTGTTTTTTGTGTCGGAGGCTAAGACACCTTCCAGGTGGAGTTTCATGAAAGCATTCAAGCCATGGAAATTCGTTTCTAGCTCTCCTCGGCAGGTTAAATACAGAAGAGCCGTTTAGTGACACACAGCAAAAAATAATTATATGTAATGCACACTTGAAAGAAACAGTTTTTGAGTTCCGGTAGGTGGGCTTTGTTGGAGCTTAGAGCGAGCAGGACGGGTGCACCCGCTGCCCTGGTGCGGGGCCGCTGCGGTAGCTCGCAGTGCCAGGCTGCGGGTGGCTGCAGGCTCTGTGCCAACCGGCCCACCTGGCCCAAAAGGGGCTGCTCCCGGCGGCTCCATGCACCCACCTGGGCGCTGCCCACCCGGCTGTACTTTGCTTTTTTGGCAAGCTGGCAAAGACAAATTCCTTATTTCTCCAGGAAAGCACAGTATGGTGGTTCCTCAGCTGCCTGGGCTAAATTTCTACTATAAATGTCAAGTTCACCTGAGCGATGCGCGAGATTAATTTGGAAGAGGAGGTGGAGAGGGGCTACGGTTTGCCAAGCAGTTATTCTGATGCAAAGACAGGCAGGCCGTTTCCTTTCTTACGTTATTTTTTTCTCTGCCCGTTCTGTTTTCCAGGCTGCCTCACCACAAGTGCAAGTGCTGACCTTACTGTCACCATAGGAATTGAGTTAGCAGACCAGACCTCGCCCACGTTACCGCGTGCCTCGAAGAGCAGAGTCTCTGGGAAGCTTCGCCGCTCCGCCAGTGCTCTCAGCAAGTCTTCCAACTGAGGAGCAGAACTCCGGCCGAGGGAACCCAGCAGACCTTAAAATAGATAAATTATTTCCTGCCTCTATAGAACTTGCAGTTTTGGATGAGCACGTGTTGGAGGGGATGGGCGAGGGGTTTGCTCTGTAAAATTGCAGGTCTCGTATTCAGACAGACATGGCCGATGATGGGGTATCACCTGCATTCTCATCACGCATTTCACTCGAGCGTTTCCATCACAAAGCGAACGAAGGCGGTGGGGAGCTCTCACCGCTGGCGTGCCATCGGGCTGATGGCAGCACACACTTCTTCTCCCTGAGCACCTGTGTACAAGTACTGGTGTGGCAGCAAGAGGACACGAACCAGTACTGAAACCAGTTATTTAATGTAACTTTAGAGCATTGCTTTTAGTCATTCCAGTCAACACTTCATTGTGTATTAGGGAATTTTGTCTAGAGGTTTTCATATGACTAGCCATGTAACAAATGTTCCCCTCCTGTGGCGCGCGGGTGAATGATGGAGGTGCTTTCCAGTCTGTGTTCAACCTCTGCCCTCCTTCTGTTGTCTGTGGTCATCCGGCACCAGTTTTGTGCAAGTAGCTAAGAATTAGTAATCATCAAAGAGGTCATTTACCTGAAATTCAGGAGCGTACTGCCAGTTTCACCTGCATTAAAATCCATGTAATCATGGTATCTTGTTCAAGGTCATATATCGCTATCGATTGTGTAAAATCCTGAAGCCGAAGATGCTCCAGCCCGGCTCAGTCGGGCCCGGTCCAGCACAGCAGAGCAGAGGACCAGGCTCCCCTCCTCAGCGCCCGTCGGGTGCCCGCCTGCGGCAGAGCTGTGATGACTGGGGCGGCAGCATCCAGCGCAGGCGGGAGGTGCCGGTTAGCAGCCACTGCACCAGCCATTTACCTTCACCTCTTTGCATTTATTTTAGATAAAAGTCCTCTTTCTCAGCACTGGCTTCGGCTTCGGGATTGCTGTGGCATTTGCAATAGTGCATGCGATGGCTGCGTGCTGGGAACTACTCACTAGAAAAATAAAAATAACCAGATTTCTTTCTGAAGAGCAAATGCCACACATCTGCCACGACTATTTCTCACCACAGTTTGAATCGTGAGACAGTACGCCTCTTGGGTAACCACCTCGCCTTGTCAACATCATCAGGGCAACAGTCTGCAACTTGAAGCACCTCTAGTTAGAATAAAATAAATCTGAAGGCTTTCGAGGACGTGCAGTGTCCTCTTGGCACTTTGTGTAGTAAGCAAATCTTGTATTTTCAATAGGAAATGTATTTCACTGTACGTGTATCATAGGTTTCTAGGGGTTACAACTTTTTATAGCTAAAAAACCCGTGTAATATAAAACCAAAAGAAATCCGAGAGACATCCTGCAACCACTCGCCATGAACGATGACGACAGACGGGACTTGTGCGAGGCACCGCGCGCAGCAGAACGTCAGCCTCTGCCCAGCGACGGCTGCGGGACGGCACCCGCCAGCGGCCGCGGCGGGGCTGGGCACCCTGTTTGGGCTGGGCTGCCCTGTGCCTCCTGGCGCGCGTGGGCGAGGAGAGGAGATGGCTGTAAAGCAAATAATACTGGGTTAACTTTATTTCTTGATGTTCTGAACTTCGGTGTCTGCCTGTTCTTGAGTGTTGCGTCAGGCCCCTCCAGCCCTCCGAACCCTCCTCAGGTCTGGCTCACCTGGTTGCTTTTTGTTCTGGGGGTTTTTTGTTTGTTTTGCCACTTGGCATTCAAATGCACACCTCCAAACTTAATGTGCTTCGGTTTAAGCGAAGGGGATTTGGTTTTCAGTGAACCATTGGGCCACCATTTTATTATTTTTTTTTTGCACTTCTACTTGGGTGTTAACGTCCGTCTGTCTGCGTGTCAGCGTCCAGCCCTGTGACTTCCCTGTAAATAAGGAACACTTCTATAACTATTGCCAGTAACATGGAGGTAGCGCGACACTTTTTGCTGTGGGCTCTGTGTCACGGTTAAGCGGTCGGTGGGGCAGCCGGCACCGGCTCAGCCCAGGGTGCCGCCGGGCGCCCTTGCTGCCCAGAGCAGGAGCTGGCGGTGCTGAGCGGGGACCTGGCTGGCACGCCGGGGCGTGGGTTAATGCAGCCGTCCTGCTGGGAAGGAGCCTCATCTGCTAAGGGTTTTGATTTTCTCCTCACATTTTGGTTTTGCTTTCTACTGTTTGTGTGTCAGTAAAGGAAATTAGAAAATAAAACATGTATTTTAATTTATTTTTTTTTTCAGGACTGGATAGGCGAGGCTGTCTTGTTCCTAGTTGTCCAATAAATGGTCTGAAATAATTTCAAAGGCATTCTTCTGAATAAAAGGAGACTCTTCTCTTTAGAGCAATACACACCTCTAATTCAGGGAAGAATTAAACCACCGATGCAAATATTATTTTCCTGATGTCAAAAACCTAAATCTATTAATTTGTAGAAGTTTAACTGCGGTTTTGTACTCTGAACTGGCTAACAAAGCTGTTCTGTTACCCCTCACAAACTTAATAAACTTTAGCTCACAACAAAATTCTTTAAAGAGCAATAAAAAGGTACCTGCCTGCGTAGTGTGTGCGGCATCTGTGAGGCAGGAGGTGCCGTGGCCGGACAGGGGCTCTGCCTTCCCACCATCCGGTGACGCCGGCGGCTGCTCCCGTCCGGCACCTGGCCGGGTGCTGCATCAGGGTGGTGGTGCCTGCACCCAACCAGCCGGAGCTGCTGAGCGAGAGTCAAGCTGTCGCAAGGTCGGGGCTTTGCGGGTCTAGTCCAAATGCGGTGGGGATGGTGGTGGTAAAGCTGGTGAGGGCGAAGGGGGGGGGCTGACGCGGCGTCACCGGCGCGGATTTTGCCTTCCCGAGGCCGCAGAAGCAGCTGCCAGGTGCGTAACCAGCACCTTCATTTCCAGAGCCGAGTTCTGCTTGGCAAAACTTTCAAGTGTTAACGCCACACCACGACTGAAAGGAGGGCACCCTCTAAATTCACACCTCGCGTTCGCCTGATGGTATTCTGAATTTGGTGGCCCTCAAACCTCAGCCATGCTGGTTGCAGCCCCCCGGCTCCCAGCCACCCCCCCGGAGAGTGGGTACCTCCCGCTGTCCCCAGCCCTTCCCGCTGCACAGGGTGACAGGGAGGAGCTCACGCTGGACACGCTGCCACCGACCGTGGGCTAAAAGGGAAAGAGCGAATGGGGTTTTTTTGGGGGCTGAATTCTGCCAAGCTACTACTGAAAATTGCTGTTGTACGTCTAAAGAACAGCTTCAGGGTAAAATAAGAGGATTTTTAACCTTTTCTTCTAAAGAAAAGAAAGCAGGTTGCAGAATTGTGTTCTCATTAAAGGTTCTGTACTTCTGTCACCGTTCGTAAGGGCGGGCCGTTGAGGTGTTTCAGCCCAGGTTCCCGCAGTGAGCAGCGCCGACCGAGTGGGCTGGGGCCCTTCCCGCTCCACCAGACTCATCCTTCACGGGAAGCTCAGCCCCGCAGACGTGCTCACAGAGCGCGCCTCTGCTGCAGACAGGTACTGCTGGCCAAAACGTAGCTCTCCTTTCTCATCCCTTGGCTACAGGCTGTTCTTGCTGATTTTGGGCTCTTTTTCTTTCTTTTTTTGTCCCATTCCTCGCCACCAAGAGCCCTTTACTACTGAACACTGGCAGCGCTGCCATCGCAGGGGTTTCTCCAGCTCATGCTTAGGAGCCTTCATTACAGCACTCGGGCTGCACGAGCACATATATATTTGATCAGTATTTTTCAAAGCACCGACCCTTCCGCTGAGTGTGGAAGCGGCCCTTCCAGAGAGCACTCCCCATGCAGCGCTCCCGGTGCAGCGCAGCACTAACCGGTGCAGCGCTCCCGGCGCTTGGACCACACCGAGCATCCTCGGCAGCAGCCCCGGCTGGGTGGGAGCCGCAGAGCTGCAGGACAACGGCATTAGCTGTGGCCGCCGCTGAAGGGGACTTGCAGCAGTTTGCTAATAACAACTACAGCTCGTTACGAACCCCCCCGAAGACATTATTTATATACTGGTCATTGCAAGAAATGCATGACGACAAGGCTTCCCTTTCTAAGCCACATAATGCCTTACTGCTGAGTGATTTGCATGAACATTAAAACCAGTATGTTTCTAATGGTGATTTTCTACTCTATGGAGACATTAGTTA
>VYXH01009534.1:137376-148049 GCA_013397275.1 Burhinus bistriatus
TGATGGCTGCGTCAGGCTGGAGGAAGCTGGATAATTTACAGGGCGTTAGTTGTACTGTCCACTTTAATTTGCATCATTATTTGAGCCGTACAGTGCCCGCGCATCCCAGGGGATGGATATTTATACCAAGGTGTGGACCCCCCACACACCTCCCCCCCTCAGCAGGTGGCCGCAGGGCAGACATGGTGCCGGAGCTGACCACCTGCCCAGCCCCCCGCCCGGCGCTCCGGCCACAACTCCCTTGGCACATTGCTCCCTGGACCAGCTTCCGTACGGACCACAAGCTCGGCAGCCACCGCAGCCCTGAGCCGGCACCGTCAGGAGGTGCCCAGCCCCAGCCTGCCCTGCACCCTCACCCCAGACTCGGGGGGTCACGCAGGGGGTCCCTGCGCCTGAGCAGACGTGGGTGGGTGGGTGCACCAGGGCCCAGCCAGCCAGGACAGATGTGGCCAGCGCTGGGTGACCCGTGTGGCCATAGGGCTGCTGTCGGCCGCAGGCGGGATGTGGGGGGCGCGGGCAGATGTCCGGCCTGGCCCAGCATGCGGGCAGGCACCCCCAGCACCACCAGCCCAACCAGATGCCGCAACAGGCAGAAAAATGTCCACAGAGAGACATACATTAAAAAAATAATAAAATAAAATAAAAAAATAAAATAAATAAAATAAATCATATAAAATAAAATATATAAAAATTAACTTATACATAAGAATGCCTAACATTTTTATATGTATTATCTTATTGCTATATCTATTAATATGGTCTATATTATATAATTATATGAACATTATAAAATATAGCATGTATATATGTTATATTTATTATATGCTATAGTATATCAAATTATATATCTAACATTTTATATTATGTGTATCTATCTGTATATTAGATATAGTATGTATTATAGGTATTAAATATACATGGATATGTGTATGTAAAATTCCATTATAATAAGCATAACATATATAACCTATGGTCTATAATCGATGTACTATATAATGTATATAATGTGATACACATTATATAATATAAAGTATATTATACATATATGCACTATATAATATATTGTTCATACATTATTATTTAATAATNGTGCTCTCAGTCATAATTATGTCAGGGGTGCTTATGCATTACCACTTGCTTATGCCCGTGGGATGCAAGGGGATTGCCCTGAATCTCACCATGTGCAGAAATAACTTTACACACTAACTAGGCATTGGGAACCCGGCTGCCACCCATCTTTCATCAGCAGGATCCCTGGCCCTGGCCCAGCACTGGCCACGCTCGTGTTGAGCTTCGTGAGCAGCCGGGAAGCGGCCGTTTCCCCAGACAAGGGTTCGTGAACCAAGCAAGATGGGGCAGGCGCAGGACCGGCCGCTCAGGACACGCAGAGAGGGGTGGGGGTCACACCGGCGCCATCCCCGCAGGGAGCCAAGCAGTTTCCAGCGCCGGTGGGGTGAGGGACGTTTCTGTTGCCCTGTGGCTGCCGTGGGCACCTGGCCCTGGCCTGGCGGGTATGGCCCTGGGTCCTGCCGCGGTCCGGGCTTCAGCCGCACCGTAACCACCGGCTGTCCTACCGTGCTGCCCTGGCTGAAGGCCCCGTGGCCAAAGGGGTGCCCAGGGCTGGTCTATGATGGCTGCGTCAGGCTGGAGGAAGCTGGATAATTTACAGGGCGTTAGTTGTACTGTCCACTTTAATTTGCATCATTATTTGAGCCGTACAGTGCCCGCGCATCCCAGGGGATGGATATTTATACCAAGGTGTGGACCCCCCACACACCTCCCCCCCTCAGCAGGTGGCCGCAGGGCAGACATGGTGCCGGAGCTGACCACCTGCCCAGCCCCCCGCCCGGCGCTCCGGCCACAACTCCCTTGGCACATTGCTCCCTGGACCAGCTTCCGTACGGACCACAAGCTCGGCAGCCACCGCAGCCCCGAGCCGGCACCGTCAGGAGGTGCCCAGCCCCAGCCTGCCCTGCACCCTCACCCCAGACTCGGGGGGTCACGCAGGGGGTCCCTGCGCCTGAGCAGACGTNGCACTATATAATATATTGTTCATACATTATTATTTAATAATATTAATGTTCATTATAGACATATTAATTTTATCAAAATAGGTTACCTATATACTATATATTACATATACATTCTATATATACACACACATATGCACACTATAACTTTTCTATATAAACTATAACATTGTATGCATAATATATATGCTGTATACTTTTATTCTAAAATTTATAAGAAAATTATAGTTATACAAAGAATCTGAGCAATGTATGAATAATATATGAAATAGATTATATAATGCATATATAATACATTATACTATATATTGCATAATGCATATATAATATACATAGAATATTCAATGCACTATGTACAATGCAGTATGTAATACTATAGATTATGCATAACATGTATGTATAATACGTTATGTATGCATACATGTGTGCAGCTATACATATGCCTGTATATGTATGTATACACGTACATACACAACAGTGCATTATATAATGCATACTCTGTACTCCGTAATACACAAATTATGGCTACAAAACTAAGAAAAATTGAGAAGACAATATTATTTAATCCCATTAATATTGATAATGTATCAATAATGATATAGAATGCATATATAATATTATGTACTGTATATAATGTATTATAATATGCATTATATAATAGACAATATGTATGCTCTAGAATACATATGATAGAACAGACATTCATGTAGTGTGATGTGTGTAATATTTTATACACTGTACTACATATTATGAAGTATACTTATATTGATAATCTATATAAAATACACTGCTATAAAAGGAATATAATTTATACATATATTTTATGTAGAATTATAATTTATTATATGTAATAAATTCTATGGAGAGTGTGTGTGTGTGTGTAANGATGTGGCCAGCGCTGGGTGACCCGTGTGGCCATAGGGCTGCTGTCGGCCGCAGGCGGGATGTGGGGGGCGCGGGCAGATGTCCGGCCTGGCCCAGCATGCGGGCAGGCACCCCCAGCACCACCAGCCCAACCAGATGCCGCAACAGGCAGAAAAATGTCCACAGAGAGACATACATTAAAAAAATAATAAAATAAAATACACTGCTATAAAAGGAATATAATTTATACATATATTTTATGTAGAATTATAATTTATTATATGTAATAAATTCTATGGAGAGTGTGTGTGTGTGTGTAACTAAAATAGGAAGTCCCAGGTCAGCACCCCATGCAGACATATGGCATTTTGCTCAGGTGTTTTTCTTTCAACTGTTACTGCAATACATGTAATTTACATATGAAGACCAGTAAAATTAGCAAATAAAATGATAACTCTGTTCCTTATCCTGATAAATAAACCCCCCCCATTCTGAACTGAAGCTGCACAGCGTCATTTATCCCCCCTGCCACAGCCGCCTGGGTGGCCGGAGCAGCACCCTGCCTCCCAAACCCCGTCAGGACTTGGGGCGCTGCCGTCCCGGTGCAGCACAGGCAGAGTCTTTGTTCTGCTTTAAAATACTTTCTGTACATCAGCTTCCCCATCACCTGAGAAAAGGTTTAAAAAATTACGTTTGTCTACAACTCCCGTGGTCCTCAGGCCACGGGTAAGGCCTGTGGAGCGCAGGAGACAAGGCGGGGGACCGGTTGGGCTTTATGCTCCCTCAGCTTCAAAGCTGCAAGGGGGTTTTATTAGCATTTAAAAATAGCGATTCTTTTCCAAAAGTAACAGGTGATCTAACAGGTGGACGGCTGTTAAAAATAATGTCCAAGTTACCGTAACGGGAGGAAGTAGTCCGAAAAGCGTCCCCGTGCTGGTTGCCCTCCACCGGTGCAGGGCCACCTCTCCCCATGCCCTCGACGCCAGCGCAGCCGTGCCACCGCAGCGTGTCTCTGCCCCACGTCAGCCTCTCCCTGCCGGTACTGAGGGTAATGGCAAAATCAGAAACTGGGACCAGAATACCACTGGGATGTTTGTGCCTTTGCTAGACGCTACGTATCTTTTCAGCTGGGCACTTAGATTAAATAAGATTTTTTTTGTTTTTTAAAAAAAAGCCTGCTGGTGTCCTGCCCCGGAGCCCTGGGAAATGAACGGCCACGGCCACGCTTGGCATGTCCATCTCTCTGATTAATAGATCAAACGTTTCCACGAGGCAGACCTTTGTTATGCGGATTGTAAACTAAATTTAATTAAAACCATTTAAAGCCGTAATGAGGCTTTTTATCTGCATGGAAGGATTTGAGATGTTTGAATGCAATGTGCAAAACCGCAGGCAGCCCCCGCACCCTGGTCCTTCACCGAGGGGAGACGCCCAGGTGCCCCAGGTAACTCGCTGTACCGCGCAGCTGCACCAGCCCCACTGGCCCAAAATGCCCACCAGGNTTCCAGCGGCTCCTCCAAGCGAGGCAGCCGATGGACGCACCTACTGTACTGATGGCTGCGCATGACCATGTTGTTGATACCAAAAACGGCTAAAAAAATTACACTCCTCTGCTAGCGGCAGCGCTGGAGGTGGCACCACCGGCAGGAAAAACTCTTCCCAGCTTCTGGCTAGCTCTGCACCTGCGGTTCAGTGATGGTGTCTGAGCTGCATTTTTCAGGACCCTGAAGGTTCCTGCAATTAATCTCCCCGGTTCCTTTCAGTTTGCAAACAATCCGTACCAGACCACGCGTTCAGCTCTTTGTGCGCTCAGAGAGGAGGAAGGCTCCCGCCGTTTGCAAACCGGGCAAACATCTCTGCCCACGTGCGGGGAGAGTGAGCGACCGCTGTGCCTGCACGCCAACTGCCTCCAAGAACTGGAAATCGCGTCACATTTGGGGGTAGGATCAGCATTTTCCGTGGTGCCCAAACCTGTTCCTGCTGGATGCATTGAGAGTCATCAGCAAATTGATTTGTTAGCTGACAGCAGGAGGCTTTGTTTGCACAGCGCTGGCCGGCCTGTGCTGCCGGATGGCGAGACCATGGCACCGACAAGGCAACACCTGCATTCCCAGAAGCTGCTGCGAGCGGCGCTGGTCGAGCTCCGGTTTCAGCCACACCGCTCAGCTCTCGGCGTAGAAAGTGGGCTTGAGGGTCTTGGAGGCAGGGGAGAGCCAGGCTGAGGTCCCACGTCGGGGGGATAGTGCAGGGGAGGAGCAGCCCCACGCTGGGGCAAGTTGGTGAGGGGTGGGGACAGATCGCTCCCCAAAATCTTGCCCAAAGGAGGCTTGCCGTGAGCGGGTGGCTTTGTAACCCATGGTGGTTGGGCGATGCCCTTCACTGCCAGAGACGCAAGAGCCGTAAAATGGCGATGCTGATCGCTCCACGTAAAATCCTTCGGGCAGTTGGTGCCTCACACTCACGACGACCTTCTCCAAAGCTCTGCAGCGGCGCAGCCACTGGAAGGAGGGATCCAGCCCGAATGCTCTGCCCAGGCTGCTGTAGCCCAGCGATGCCAAAAACGGTTCCCCTGTTTGACAAGGTGTTTGTGAACGGAGCCCAGTTTACAAAGTACGCCGGTTTCACCTCTCTTTGCTCCTCCCCAAAATACGAGCCTCCACTAACCACACTTTCCACTGCCATGTATGTTCCCGCCAGCAGAAGATGCAAAACCATGGACCGCCCTGACGGTTCTCTACAAACCTGCGAAACTCTTCTGATGGCAACTGACTTTCTCTGACTCCTACTGGAACAGGCATGAATTTACTTGACTATTTGGGAAAGCGATACCAAGATGAAGCAGTTGTTTTGCGGCCTGTCGGTGCCACAAGGCTTAGAGCAAAGAATTCCGCAGGGGCACTGCTGTGAAGATGTGGGATGGAGCCTCTGGGCCTCTCCGAAGGATGCACCGGGCATTGGTCTGGAAGCAGTGTCCAAGGGCCCAAGGACTGCCACGGGCATTGGCAAACTCCCCTCGGGGAGCTCNCCGCAGCACCCCACGGTGGTGCCACGCATCACCCCACGGTACCACACATCACCCCACAGTGCCACGCATCACCCCAGGGTGCCCTGCATCACCCCACGGCACCGCATGCCCCCATGAGCCGTTTTCCCCCCACCAGCTCATTAAAAAGGGACGCGGGTTTTAAACAGGTTTGCGTGGGGAAGAGGTCTGGAAGCCAAAACAAAAGCCCTGTCCCCAGCCCATTTCTGGGCTTGACCCGGCTCCTGGGACATCTCCTCCCACCCACCCACCCACCCAAGAAGCAAACCTCAGCAAGGCCAGGCAGCCTCCAGCCGCACAGCCAGCCCCAAAAAACTTTGGTTGTGTTTTCCAGCGGCTCCTCCAAGCGAGGCAGCCGATGGACGCACCTACTGTACTGATGGCTGCGCATGACCATGTTGTTGATACCAAAAACGGCTAAAAAAATTACACTCCTCTGCTAGCGGCAGCGCTGGAGGTGGCACCACCGGCAGGAAAAACTCTTCCCAGCTTCTGGCTAGCTCTGCACCTGCGGTTCAGTGATGGGGTCTGAGCTGCATTTTTCAGGACCCTGAAGGTTCCTGCAATTAATCTCCCCGGTTCCTTTCAGTTTGCAAACAATCCGTACCAGACCACGCGTTCAGCTCTTTGTGCGCTCAGAGAGGAGGAAGGCTCCCGCCGTTTGCAAACCGGGCAAACATCTCTGCCCACGTGCGGGGAGAGTGAGCGACCGCTGTGCCTGCACGCCAACTGCCTCCAAGAACTGGAAATCGCGTCACATTTGGGGGTAGGATCAGCATTTTCCGTGGTGCCCAAACCTGTTCCTGCTGGATGCATTGAGAGTCATCAGCAAATTGATTTGTTAGCTGACAGCAGGAGGCTTTGTTTGCACAGCGCTGGCCGGCCTGTGCTGCCGGATGGCGAGACCATGGCACCGACAAGGCAACACCTGCATTCCCAGAAGCTGCTGCGAGCGGCGCTGGTCGAGCTCCGGTTTCAGCCACACCGCTCAGCTCTCGGCGTAGAAAGTGGGCTTGAGGGTCTTGGAGGCAGGGGAGAGCCAGGCTGAGGTCCCACGTCGGGGGGATAGTGCAGGGGAGGAGCAGCCCCACGCTGGGGCAAGTTGGTGAGGGGTGGGGACAGATCGCTCCCCAAAATCTTGCCCAAAGGAGGCTTGCCGTGAGCGGGTGGCTTTGTAACCCATGGTGGTTGAGCGATGCCCTTCACTGCCAGAGACGCAAGAGCCGTAAAATAGCGATGCTGATCGCTCCACGTAAAAATCCTTCGGGCAGTTGGTGCCTCACACTCACGACGACCTTCTCCAAAGCTCTGCAGCGGCGCAGCCACTGGAAGGAGGGATCCAGCCCGAATGCTCTGCCCAGGCTGCTGTAGCCCAGCGATGCCAAAAACGGTTCCCCTGTTTGACAAGGTGTTTGTGAACGGAGCCCAGTTTACAAAGTACGCCGGTTTCACCTCTCTTTGCTCCTCCCCAAAATACGAGCCTCCACTAACCACACTTTCCACTGCCATGTATGTTCCCGCCAGCAGAAGATGCAAAACCATGGACCGCCCTGACGGTTCTCTACAAACCTGCGAAACTCTTCTGATGGCAACTGACTTTCTCTGACTCCTACTGGAACAGGCATGAATTTACTTGACTATTTGGGAAAGCGATACCAAGATGAAGCAGTTGTTTTGCGGCCTGTCGGTGCCACAAGGCTTAGAGCAAAGAATTCCGCAGGGGCACTGCTGTGAAGATGTGGGATGGAGCCTCTGGGCCTCTCCGAAGGATGCACCGGGCATTGGTCTGGAAGCAGTGTCCAAGGGCCCAAGGACTGCCACGGGCATTGGCAAACTCCCCTCGGGGAGCTCCTGCTTTGTATGAGAGCGGGGAGACCAGCCCGCCCGGCCCACAGACAGCTGTGACACACCGGGTTGTGACAGCCCAGTACCCGGGGCTTTCCAAACTCAGGGAAGCCGGGAAAAGCAAAACCACACTTCTTGCCAAGCATGTTTTGCTGCCTGTATCTCCGAGGCTGTTGAGGCCATGTTCTCTTTTTCAGTGGATCAGTTTACAACTAAAACCACAGCTTCGCCTAGCCCTGAGGTCAGTCCTGGCATAACGAAGTTGGTTTCCTAGGAATCGCGGCAGCCGGAGCACCCTGGCTCTGGTGCATGTTAGCCTGACTGAACAAGAAGAAGATAAAAAAAATCTTTCCCTAGAAAGATTTTCTTTCTCTAGAAGCTTTGCTATATCAAAAAATATTCAGGCATTTCCTGGGAAGCTTCCCTGCAGGAAGCTCCAGAAGGTCACCTGCCTTTCCCACGGCGAAGCAGCCATGTCTCAGACAAGAGCCTTTCGGTGAGTGAACGTGGCAGGAACAGGTTGGAAACCTTCCAATGAGCAAAAGCCTCAAAGACGTTCCCGTCCCTGAGAGGGAGTGTGCCAAAACACCCAAGCCGAGACCTCTCAGCCCAGACTCGGCCCTTAACGCACCAGCAGGTGACAAGGTATTTGCACTCGGGGTTGCCAGGCAGATCTGCATGCCACGAGGTGGGCTCCGCCGCTTCTCCTGCTGGCAAAGGGAGAGATCGTACGGCTGCGCTGGGACACCTGTGAGAGGGGTTTCACTGACCCAGCATACATCTTCCCCGTTTATGCTGATATTATCACAATTTTTGCTAAAAAAAAATAAGAAACTACTTTTTGACTAAACCCACGTGCAGACACAAGCCCTGGAGCACCCGCGCACATCAGGGCTGATGACCCCAAACTGCTGCTGCTTAAAACGCTTCCCAGGACCAGGCAGGTCCTACACAGAGCCCCGCCGTGGGCTATGGGACCCAGCCACCTCTCCCCTCACAGGGTGAACTGGGGCGCTTCGCACCTTGTTTTCCCCCCTGCCCCAGTCACCGCCCTGCGAGTTTTTTCAGGCATTGATGTCTCCCCCTGCTCCAGAGGGGAGTCCTAGCGTGCCTGGTTTGCCAAAAACCTGTCGTTATTGAAGGATGCTGCAGAAATCCCACCACAGGGCAGAGTGGGACCAGGTAGGATCAGGCTCTAGCCTTGAAATGGGGCACGCAAAAGCTCAGCCTTCCTTGCACCAGCCTCCACAGTTCACAGCGACAGCAGGACGCCCCTTAACCCCACAGCTCGGAGTGCGCAGCGCCAGGGAAAGCCACCCAAGCAAGTAGCACATCCTCTCACAGGCAAGGAGTTACTCCAAGTTCTCTGCTTCTCCTTCGAAGGTGCCCCCCACACACACTTTTTCCCTGCAACACTTTTAGGGGAAGGTGCCTGGAAGCTCTTCCAGGGCTCTTCCCAAGGCACAGCAGCAGAGCACAGGGATGGTCTGTGCCTGGTGACAGCCGCAGGCAAGTGCCAGGGCTCAGGCTCCAGCCCACAGCCAGTGCCCGCAGCGCGGGGCAGCAGCCCCTCAGCACAGTGGGTGCCCCGGGACCGGACACACCTCACCCTGCTCTTCTCCCTCCGCCCCCCCTCCCCTTTAATTCCTTTTTAATTAATCTAATCAAAAGGTGCAGAGCAGGCTGGTGCCCACGAGGGCACNACGCTTGAATTTGAAAATATTTTATTTGAATAGTAAATAATTATACAGTTGAAACAGTTCTATCGAAGCACTCTATAAATAGCTAACAGTTAAGAAAATAATGTGTGTAGAAAAAGAGATTGCATCTAAAAGTAAGAGCTGTCAGTTGCACAGGATAAAATGGTTAAGATCGTGTGTTATTCTAGGTATAAAAGTTAAAACCTTTTTAGCAGATCCCTTTAGAAAAAAAGATCTTCTAAAACGCACAGTGAAATGGCAGGCGGGGGAGACAAAAAAAGCGCATTAGAATATCTGCGATCAAATAATATCAATCTTCATAATTAATATAAATAAATAACGAATAAATAACATAATTACTCAAACCAACATATACAGATAGTCAACTCATGAGCTACCTTAGTAAGGGCAAAACGAACAAAAACAGAAAGTTGGCATGTCACAGTTAAGGCAGTTTCTACAGCATTTTCTGGAGACCATCAACAGCAGAGTCAAGGCATTTGTGGCTACACTAAGGAAATTCTCATTTCTCCTCAAGCGGTTTGATCTGTTCACATTTATAAAACCGAAACGTACGAACCCGCCCCCCCCCCAAAAAAAAAGGCAGGAAAAAAAAAATAAAAAGAGGAAAAAAAAATAATAATAAAAAAAAACCAAACAAAAACGAAAAGAGACCCCGGAAAGGTAAGTGTAAAGCCAGATTCCAGCAGTTCACAAGCCGTATTAAAGCTAATCGCGTGGCGAGTCCAAGGCGCAGCCCGCGGGACGCGCTTGGCGGCGGCGGGGCGGCCCCGGCCCCGGGACCGGCGGGGAGCAGGCCGGGCCCCGGGAAGGCACGGGCGGCTCTAGCAGGCGGGGCGCAGCGGCACCTGCAGCAGGATGACCTGCCGGTTCTCGGAGGGGTGGCACTTGTTGATGTGCCGGGTGAGGCCNGCGCAGGTAGGCCTGCCGGCGGAACCGCTTGGCGCAGCGGGGGCACTCGAAGAGCCCCTCCTCGGAGCCCGCTTCTGACGCGCCGCCGGGGCTCGGCGTGTCCCGCTCGCTGCCGCTGCCGCCCGCCTNGGCGTGCAGGAGGCGGAGGTGCCGCTCCTGGCTGCTCTTGCTGGGGAAGGTCTCCCCGCAGACGGGGCAGAGCCGGCACTCGGCGGGCGGCGGCGCGGGCGGCTCCTCGGCGGCGGGCTCCGGGGCGGG
>VYXH01009535.1:0-29775 GCA_013397275.1 Burhinus bistriatus
AGTCCAGGGTAGCAAGCTTACTAAGCACCCTCCTCACCGCCCTAAGGGTCTCGAACTCCACCATCTCATGATCACTGCAGCCAAAGCTGCCCTTGAGNCTCCCGTTTCCTTCCTAAGTGGGCTGACATTTTCCCTCATCTTCCTTTTGTCACTGATGTACCTATAGAAGTCTTGTTGCCCCTGATGCCCCTGGCCAGATTTAACTCTATCTGGGCTTTAGCTTTCCTAACCTGATCCCTGACTGCCCGGACAATTTCTTTGTGCTCCTCCCAGGCTACCTGTCCTTGCTTCCATCCTCTGCAGGCTTCCTTTTTCTGTTTGAGATTGTCCAGGAGCTCCTTGTTCATCCACACAGGCCTCCTGGAATTTTTGTCTGACTTCCTCTTTGTCGGGCTGCATCACTCCAGAGCTTGGTCGAGGTGGTCCTTGAATATTAGCCAGCTTTCTTGGGCCACTCTTCCTTCCAGGGCTTTATCCCATTGTAGTCCATCAAGCAGATCACTGAAGAGGCCAAAGTCTGCTCTCCTGAAGTCCAGGGTAGCAAGCTTACTAAGCACCCTCCTCACCGCCCTAAGGGTCTCGAACTCTACCATCTCATGATCACTGCAGCCAAAGCTGCCCTTGAGTGTGACATTCTCCACTAGCCCCTCCTTGTTGGTGAGAATGAGGTCCAGCATGGCACCTCTCCTCATTAGTTGACCTTGGTTCTTATAGCAATAACTATAAGCAGGAGCCTCTCTGCATACCGTTCCTTGGCATAAATTACAAATAATCAGGTCTTATCACTCTGGGAGCAGACAGTGTCTGTTAATTTCAAAGAACTCAGTTAGCTAGAAGAGGTTTAGCTGCAAAGTAAAATTCCTGAAAAGAAACTTGGTTCTGTTTTACCTCAAAGCAGGACAGTGCCCCTGCAGACAAGTTCTCAAATTTTTAATTTATTGGCCAGTGCCTCTGCACTGGTAGTGGCTTGAAATGCTCACTTGTCTTCTTCCAAAAATGTCTCTGCATGACTTTCCCACACAGGATGCTCTGTGAATCCAATACTAGGAAATTTTCCTCAGTCTCTTACATGATGAGGGAGATAGCTTGCACGTTTATTATGCTGGATAATAGTGTCATAGTTCTGTTCTATTTCCACATCTTTTCATACCTTTGTCTCAGCTCTTGTGTCAGACAATTTTGGGACAGGGTCTGTATTTTCTGTGCTCGTTAGAAGAGCACTGACTATGGAGGAGTCCTTGTCACTGCAGAATTCCAAATAGTGTCATAATCTATATTGTTGCACAGCTCTGTCCCGTGTTTCACACTCAGGTCTTAGTCCTTTCATCCTCCTGGCTACATACATGTTATTTATCACCAAAGATCCCATTGTGGGGTGGTGGTGGAAGGGCAGGAGTCTAACCTGCTCCCTTGTGAAAAAAAAATGCAAGCATGAACTGGAAAATAGTGCATGCCAGGATTTTGCTCCTATATAAAATATAAAAATAAATCCTGGCAGATCTGGCTTCTTCAGCCTGCAGGCTTCATGGCCTTGTGTGCCCTTCCTGATTCTCATGCTATAGACCAAAACAACATGCCTTAGCCTTGGCAACACGTTACAAAACATTCCTGTGTTAGATTGTGAGGCAGCCGTCTCGTTTGTGTCCATCGCTGAATAGAATGGTGATAAACAGCATTTAAAGAAGTGCCAGCTGGGCTCAAGAGGAGATCAACACCTATGGTTTCACCACTTCAGATTCAGAAAACATCATCTGAGGCCAAAGAAAGAAGCTAGAATTTGAAGGAAGTTTCAGTATTTCCAAAATATCCACAACAACTTAGATGGAGAAGTAACTATCCAATATACCCACAATCCCATGTGCTCAGGCCAAGCCCTATACAGAAGTGTCAAAGTCCAAGAGATAGGTCTGTGTGTCAGCATCTCCAGAAACCCCAAGGCCCAGTTGTGCAACATCCCCCAGGAGTAGTCTCGAAATGTTCGTAACCATGATGGTGAGGGCCCCAGGAAGAAATGGACAGGCACATGGTCATGGCATTCATGAATCTCCTCACTGATCAACAATGCCCTGCAGGATCAGGGAGTGATGCCTCTACCGATTCACACAGTTGTAGGTAGGTCTTAACACTGGGAAATCGGGTGAAAGGTATCCCTTTGGTGTCTTACATGCACAGTGGGAAGACGTACTCACTGCTTCAGAGGGGCCAAGAGCACAGCAATGCATGGACATGGACAGTTGGCAGAAGGGTCTTGCTTACCTTTCCTCTGAGTTACATCACAGGGAACTTTCTCTCTCCAAACTGGTGTAGGATGGACAGCCCCCAAGGCCACTTCTTGTCCATGGCAGAAAGGCACTGATGATGATGTGTTTCTGCTGCAGAATGAGCTTCCCACAAAGAACTTCGTATGTTCCCATACCCACCTCAAAGCTTTGGAGTAACCCCCTCATCAAAAACTGCCACTCAACAACAAAGACTGTGGCTGCCTCCCTGACAAAGCGAGATAAAGGGTAATGTCTCAGTCAAAACAGCCTTGTCTGATAGCATCTGAGATGAGAGAGGTCCATCTTGCCAGGGTCTACTCATCCTGTGCTAGACATCTTTGCTCCAACACATGGGGTGTGAACACACCCAAAATATTCTTCCCAGTCAAAGGCATAACTGCCACTAACAACATCAGCAGCCACAGCAATGGTCAAACTATGCAGCACATCCAAGTAAGAGGTTAAGTGTCTGTCTCAGTCATATAGAGAATTGGAGGGAGATACTTAAAACTCAACTGGACAAGAGCCTGAGCAGCCTGATATAAGCTGACCCTGCTTCAAGCAGAGAGTTGTATCAAAGGACATCAAGAGGTCTCTTCCAACTTAAATTACTCTTTGATTCAGTCGTTCTAACACGTATCTATGCAAGAATGTCATCACACTCAACTGTAGGAGAAAAAGAATCACCTAACTTAAAAGACCAATGTGGAGTCCAAATGAAATAATTTCTCGTGACTGTGATGGTACAATGTAAAGCTTGAAAATTCTTCAAAGGCTGAATATATGTTCTTTCTCTCCGTCTTCATTACGTATGTGATAAACAGAATACATAGACAGCATGGACTAACTTTCAAATTACTTTTTATGTACGGCACTCTTCCTTATGGTAAATCGTTCACTATACAAGACACGTTGTGACAAATAATATATGTAGCATGAGACTACAATCTTTAAATGGCAGTCTACATCTTGGAGTAATTTTCAAAGTAGGATGCAGATATCTGTAGACTTAAACATGAAATCCTGTTCTGTAGTCTGTTTTCAAGGCCAAAGTATATTTGCAGCTGTATTCAAATAGGAGATGTGTTAGTGATAGTCTTAAGTGTAACCACGTGTATCCAAACACAAGAACCTGTATCAAAGAAAAAACTTTATGGTGTCCAACATATAGCAAAGTGCTGCTTCCCCCTTGTCACCACAATCTCTGACTCTGTTCTTTCTCCCTCAAAGTTTGATGTTGATATGTGTGTATTTGGTATGAATATGCTATGCAGACCTAATAGAAGCTCACACTGTGCCACAAGAACCATTAAGAAATATGGATTTTACCTCAATTTTATAAATATACAATCAGAGAAATTCTCAGGACCACAGAACTCAGAAAATACATACATGAGACAGACAAGGAGTAGAGGAAAGGAAGAACATATGAGCACAGCAAACAATGTGGTAGTAGCAAATATTAGCTCTGTTAGCATTGTTTTTATTGGCTTTATTTGTTGCTTAAATCTTTTCAATGGAGTTCTGAGAGGAATTACGTAGTTGGAAAACCAAAGAGACAGGAGTAAGTCTGTGAGAGCAAATGACAAATCTGTATGGATAACAGGCTATACAGAGTTAAGACAGCAGAAATAAGGTTTTAAAGTCATCACTGGTTTATTGCTTTCAGCTTCCATAGTTTTCGCAGTGGCTCTGTTAGCTTTACTCTTTGGCTGGCTCAGGTTTGCTGCTTCTTTTGTAGGTTTTAAAACCTGTATGGCAAAGGAAAAGGAAGATATCTAAGCTCCGTCTAATTTACCATCTGGATGGGCAGTGATGCACTCCCATATGTCCACATTACAATGTGTTTAAGCACAGTAACTTCTGCTCAACCCTCATTTCTAGCTTTCATTTCAATGTAAACTGGGAAAGCTGTGTATCTTCATCACCTCAGTCCTAGATGCACTTCTAGCTCCAGTCATCTAGACATAGCCTTCGTGATTCCTAGTCCATACTTTTCAGTTTGGAAAGTTATATACAGCTTTGCAAGGATCTTTAAGCATCAATTGCCTATGCAGAGTATGAACAGAACGGATGAGTACTAGCTAAGGATAAGACTTAAAAAATAACAAAAGCAATTAGCAGAGGGTGGCCCCACCAGCCAGTTCAAGATGGACTTTCAGACCCAGATGGAATTTTGGTTTAAGGATAGAAAAAAGGTCATTCTTGCACTCTTGCTTTTATAAAAAAGACCATACAGGTCATTTAAGGATTGAAAAACCTAAGAAGAGAACCAGAAATGCTTTATATTGGCTCAGCTGAACAGAGATATTGAAGAAACTTTCAAGATGTGTTGTATATGCCAGAAGAACAAGCCAAATCAAGCAAAAGAGCCCCTATTGGTGGTACAGGAAAAATTGTTCCCCTGGAGCAAAATAGGCTTAGATTTGTTTAGATTGGCCACGAAAATAAATGTACTTTTTTCTAGACAGTTTCCTAAGAAGCAGTATTTTGTGAAGTTTGGGTATAGACAAGTTACTGCTAGTGCACCCTTAGTCATAATCCAACAGTGACTTTGAAAATGTTTACTACAATTAAATTACAGGATATAACTAAATACAGGTTGCCACCTGTAGGTATCTGTTTTAGTGGACAGGGAGAATTATAATGCTTTTACTGATGACAGAAGTTGATGTCAGAGTTTTATGGAAGTATAAATACACATACATGCAACATGATCTGGTCATAGGGTTCTCAACAATTCCTTGACTTGAAGCACCATATATGCACATAACGGAAATCAATGATAGGAAAACAAAGGAGATGGAGGAAGCACAAAATGCAATTAAAAATGTCTCATGTCATGCACTCTAATCATAGAATCATAGAATACCGGGTTGGAAGGAACCTCAAGAATCATGTGGTCCAACCTTTCTTGGCAAAAGCACGGTCTAGACAAGATGGCCCCGTGCCCTGTCCAGCTGAATCTTAACAGTGTCCAATTTTGGGGAATCCACCACTTCCCTGGGGAGATTATTCCAATGGCTGATTGTTCTGATAGTGAAAAATTTTCCTCTTGTGTCCAGTTGGAACCTCCCCAGGAGTAACTTGTATCCATTACCCCTCATCTTTTCCATGTCACTCTTTGTAAAAAGGGAGTCTCTGTCTTCTTTGTAGCCACCCTTTAAATACTGGAACATGGTGATAAGGTCTTCTCTAAGTCTTCTTTTCTAACGCTGAACAAACCCAGCTCTCTCAGCCTTTCCTCATCTGGCAGGCTTCCCAGTCTTTTAATCATCTTTGTGGCCCTTCTCTGGACCCTCTCCAGCCTGTCTACATCTTTTTTGTACAGCAGGGACCAAAATGGAACACGAATTGACTGAATTTTCCCAACTTCCCACCTTTTCCTATTTATGCTGTGACTAGACCCAGCCCCGTAACTTCAGATGGACTCCAGTACGGTTGTCCCACACGCTTATGAAATTGGCATCAATAGACAAATGCTGATATCTCCAGTTTTAGCAGAGGAGGTAAGAGTCATTCAGCTTGACATTTTTTTTCTTTGAGATAGTCATGATTAGGCAGTTGTTACAACAGGTAAGACAGCTAAATCCCAGGTCCTTAATACTATAAAAAGCAAGCACTTACAATTCCTATTAACAGCAGGTTTGATATTTCAAGAGACACCTGTCAGTGAAAGGCACCTCAGAGACTAGTGAACACCTCATGATAACATGGTAACCAGTTTATGTAGTAGGTTGATTACAAATATTTGGACGTAAGCCCGATACACGTTGCTTAAGGATTGATAGTTTAAGTGTTTTGGTCAGGAGGCTGAGCAAAGATCATCAGCCTCTCTAAGAGAGCTCTGTATGCGTGGAAGCTGTCTTAGATTATGACCCCTTGCTGGCATAGAGGGGAAAGAGGGGAAGCTGGAGGAATGAACCAATGAACATGCTTAAATATATTTTATGTTCATTTCATGTTGGATATTTATCTAAAAATTCATACAAACAAAAATATTATGTAACTGCAACTCTAGTAAAAGGCCTTCTAATCTTCCTAAACTGGGAGGTATAATAGAGCCCCAGACTTGACACCTGGGTGATCCAACAGCCAGTGAGATATAACCAAAAGTAAGCAGCAAGCAACAACAGCTCTAAATCTCTTACTAGAAAGAGAAGGACTCAAACTAGTAGCCATGTACTTTAGGGAAGGAGCTGTACATTGTTTCTGCTTCTTTGCTTCCCATCCCTCCCTTCCTCCTTCCCTCCTTTCCGCAAAGCACCATTTAATTAATCTATGCATTTGTTTGGTTCATCACATACATCTGCAGAAGTATTTGTCCAGACAAACTAGGTTTATTTTCCCAGGTTTCCAGGTGAATATTCAAATCTGTTTTAGTAAAGAGACTTCTAGAAACCTTTTGTTGCTGCCAATAACGCCTGACAAAAAGATTACTGCTATTAAGTTTTATCTGGGAAAATAAGCTGTGGTGTATGAAATCTCACCTTTAAGGGCTTCATCTCAGGAGGTGTGTCACTGATCAAAAAGCATTTCGCTCCATTACCACAGACCCTGAAGTTACACCTAAACACCTCAACAAAGTGTGTCACTTTGGCTGGCCTGAAGGCCAGGTGGCATCAGCTTGCTTACCTCAAATTGGCTTAGGACTGATCTCCTAGAGAATTGCCTTGGAGACGGCTAGTTGAAGTAGTCCAAAACAAAGCCAAGGAATGAGCTAGGAATTGAGTGATGTAGATCATCTTGGGTATAGTGCCTGAGCTCCGTCCCCAACTCTCTTCAGTTCGGCAGTGATGACTGAGCCCTACCCTCACCTTTTAACATCTACTGTGGAAGTGAGATGACACCAACGTACAACTAACGAGTGCGTGCAGCCTTTTAGAGGAGGCTCAGGAACAGCTTGGTAGTAGGTCTCACCACCTGCCAGGGGGACTGGGAAGCATTTGAGTCATATGGTTTCATTTCGTGCTGCAGGACAGAAAAGCAAAGAGAGCAGAAGGAGTGCAGCTAATGCCTCACAGCACCTGAGGTGTTAACTAGAGCAAATCCAGCAACAGTCTGGAGGGTATCAGATGCAAGAGAGACCAGAGTCTGAACAAGCAATACGGAGGGATTGATTCTGAGCTCATACCACTTTCAGGCATCAATGACAATTGCAAAGAGCTGCAGTAATGCAGCTCAAGAAAGTAGATGAAGTCACTCAAACGAGGACAGAATAGAGGAGGTAGCTCTGCTAGCTGTTCTGGATTGCTCCTCAGAAAGCTTTGGTTATTCCAAGCTATTACCCATACAGAGATCCTGGTACATGGCTTTTAACTAAGGCTGTCAGCCTTGCACCACAGTTTACTCCTCTGTGTGCAGGGTGTTGCAGCATTCATGGGACATACAGCAAAGTCCCAGGGAGTCTCCTGCAAGTAGTTCTATGGAAGCTGACACCAACACAAAAGTTCCTGAGTCTGGCTGTTAGCTAGGGATGGTGCTGACAGCTCTTTGGAAAGGTCTTATGATTAGGGATCTCAGGACTGTCAGCCACCCTGCCCAGAGCTGCCTTGGAATGATCCCATTGCATTTATCTTTCCAGGTCACCTTTTGATGGATGGTTTGTTTACCCAGATAATCTCCCTTTGAGAGTAACTCTTCTGCCAAAGTGAGGAAGTGACTGAGTTGTCACCTCAAAGCCTGTGCTATACTCATGCTCTTTTGCTTTAATGCAGATTTAAAAAAATGCTCCAGGCACTACAGAGCGTCCAAAGGACGACCAACACATGACAGAGCACATTTCTGGACCAAAAACTGCTAGAGGTATTACATTACGTGAATGGTCAGCTGTAAGTTTGTATCCTGTGGTATTTTCTTTCGGATATGGGAACATAGCCATTTAAAAAAGAACAACCAAAACCCTCTACTGTGTTGGTAATCCTTCTTACAGATGTTATTAATTGCCCCCTGTGACAGAAAAATATTTTTCCTCATGCAAAAGTTTCTTACAAACATGATCTAGAGATTTTTTAAAATAATATTTTTATTAAGCCTTCAGGCATTACCTTTCTACAACATTTTGGCAAGTACAAGGTGTACTGTCATGTCACAGAATATCATATGACTAGCAGTAAAAATAAACCGATGTACTGAGTACCTCTGTCCTGCAGAGCTACTTGAGGCACTGCATAGCTTAATATAAACATCCTAAAATATATAAACATGTACTGATTAAAACCTACCACTTAACATTCAAATAAATGAGCATAAAGTGAACATGAAAAAAAGGTTTTATGAGCTACATAAACCCAAAGTGACTGTTGTTTAGAATTAACACGTTCAACTGGTGCTAGATCAATTACTTTAATGCAAAGCCCAAGTCTGGCATCTGTATACAGGTTGGAAAAGTTTTCTTAATAAATAATTCCACTGCTCTCAAATGAGACTAATCACTAAAACACTCCTCCACATGCCTGCTAATAGCAGAATTTGGCTTCCACAAGTCAGGTCAATAACTATTGTAATCATCAATCTTGTTTTCTGAAAAAGTTCTGTTAAATTACATCCTAGGTCTCCAGACACCACCAACAGTAGTAATTAAATGTGCTTTGATTTGATTATAATAGGATCTTAGACATGCAGTTCATTTGCAAGCATTACATTCAGGAATCTACAGTCTGGTACTAAATCCCACTCCTAAACAGCTTATGTGGTGAAAACTTGAGAATTTAGAACTCCAATCAATAGATTAAATACAACAGGGCATCACGCTGGGCCTCCTGCCTTCCATTCGGGAACAGCACAGGCCTCCCACAAGTCCTGTACTTTATCTACCAGTCTCATGTGGACGGCTCAAGACACCCTATGGCAACAGGCAACTACGTTTAGACAACTGAATCGGTTCCTACATGTCAACCTTTAGAAGAGATGTACAATATCATGGGAATGCCTGCTTCTCTCTACTGAGTATAGAGAAAGAATAGCTTGTAGCTCAGGTATCAGAACTGAGCAGAAGAATCCTGCTGCAGATGATTTGTGTAAGCGTGGTGGTGACTCAACAGCAGCTGGAGGATGAACTTGCCCCATTTGAAAAATCCTAAAGTGGAGCTAGGTAAGTAAAGTTCACCCCAGTCTTTGTGTGGATCCAGAGAGAGATACCTTGTCTTGAAGGTGCATCGAGTGTATCTGTCTCCTTGAAAGGAAAACAAGGAAAGCACCAATTTCATTTCCTATCTGTGACTTTTGTCCTGGAGAAAGAGCACCGTTCTTAATACCAAGCTTACAATTTCCAGCTACATTTCAGTGTTGCCATGTGTCTGTAGCCATGGATTCATACAAAAGCTCCTGCACTGCTCTTTGCCCTTCATGTTTTCCTTGGCCTTACAGGCTGAACGGTGCAGGTACTCTGCAGGTATAGCCTCACCCCAAGGAACTTGGTCTTGGGCCAGGGCAGACTGCAGTTTCCAAACCTCAAGTTTAAAAATGAAGAGCATGTACTTCAGAAGAGCTCTGGGGAATGAATGTTAAAACACACTCAAAATAAAAACTCCAAAACCACCAAACAGCAAGAAATGACACCAGCCATAAGGAATTTCAAAATAGAAATGTAGCAAGGAACTCATACAGCCATGTAAGGAACTCATTCTTAATAAGATGGGTTTTGGGGTGTATTATATCGGAAAGGAGAAGTTAACAAGGATGAGGAAATCATGTATGTTTGTATACACTGAAAGTAGCTGAAAGCTTCCTCACCTTCATGGAAAAGCACCATGAAAACCAAGGTAAGGGGGCTGAAATATGTGGTTTTCACAGTAAAAATCATAGTTAAAAAAAACATGGCAAAAAGCACTCTTTCATCTGATAATTAACATCTTGCGTTAATCCTCAGAAAAGTTGGTGTTGGACCTTCCTTTTATATCTTGACACCGTTTTCAGATTAAGGTTTTTGAATTTGCTTTAACCTAAGCGGCAAGAGTTTCCATTTTCTATAGCCAGTCTTCTCAAGAAGAGTTAAAATTCCAGCACTGTCTTTTCTCTAAAAATCACTCATCCTTCATTCTCTTCTACCATGTTGGAAAAACTATTGTTTTTCATTACTCCAAGTCATATCTCAAGGGCCATCTTCCCACCCTGGAGTTATTCTGTGATGAAGTATTTGTCTTGATTTTGCTTCTCTGCTTCCTAAAAATTATTCTGTTTCCTTAAAGTCTTTTAATCAATGGCTCTTTGATCTGTAGCAACATTATGGATAACATAAAGTATTTCTCAAGCTCTCCCTTTCCCAAGTCCTATCTGCTGTTAGTTGCTTTGAATTGTCCAAGTTTTCAAAGCATATGATAGCCACTATACTTTCCATTTTTTCATCTGGACATGCTTTGTCTGCATTAGATCCAGCCCTTTGTCAGAACATGTCACTTAACAAAATCTGAATGTACAATAATAGAGCCAAGATCCATCACCCCTAGTTATTAATACTTAGGTGAGGAATCAGGCAGAAAGGTAAGCGTCTGATCCTTATCTGTAGTCTTAGAGAAGTAAGCATTTCAGAAAGACTGAATTGCCTTCCTGACATGTACTTCCTCTCTATTGACTACATAAGGAGGTAACATTCATATTTTAGATACTGTAGATAGATGCCTGACTTTCACAGGAATACATCCAAGAAAAAAAAGAATTATACTTTTAACATAAAGGAAAATGGTCAAATCAAAGCCAGGAACCTCTTGTGGATGTACCTCTATTTATTTGCATATACTATAGTAAAAACAAAGTGATTGTACCGCTGTCAGGCTGAGGTAGCTAGTGTGATTAATGACAAGCCTTGAATTTCAAGGTAAGATCTTAAAATTTGTTAAAAAATTCTCTATATAAAAACCAGAAAATTAAATCTTGCATAATTTCCTAGGAGTATTACTAACTTCAACACAAGATTTAGACCTCTGGCTGTCCCTCTTAGGAATTTCTGAAATAGATAATTTATATTTCTGTGTACTGAATTCTGGTAAAAATGAAAACTCAATTCCCAGAAAACTTTTTTTGTAATAAGGACAAAAGACAGACAACCTGATTTTCTTCTCTGTTACCCGTTGAGACAGTACTGCTTCTTCTAGATAGCTGTTATCTTGTAAAGCCACTACACACCAACATAAGATGTGTCCCATTTATATCTGTTCAGGAATGTATGAAGCATAAGTGACTTTAACTACTGGGGAAACAAGTGATTCATATAACTGCAGGAGTCAGAAGCAAACAATTTGTGAGCAGAAACCATGGAGGAGCGTACTTGTGTGGTGGAGAGGAACAGCAGTTAGTGATGATAAATCAATACTTAAGGATAAGAATCATCATTTGGCAGAGTATTGAAACCAAGAACATGATGAAATTAAAAGACTGAGGACAAATGTCTTACTGCTACTTAATTAGTATGATGAGTGCCTCCCTTGTTGCCTGTCAGCATCTTATTTCTGCACAAATTCCAGTGGTTACTTGATTAGCTACAGTCCACCATGTTTGCTTTAATTTGTCAAAAGTAACTTAGCAATTGTGGTGCTTCAGACACAAAATGTTTACTATATAAGCAATATAAATATTATATGTGAGTATGTGTACAAAGAAGACACAGAAAGTTTATCTTCCAGTGCCATTTAAGTCTTTCCAAAGTTGCCCATGGGCACATATCAAATGACACCGAATCACTTATTTTAAATGTATAAAACCACCTTCCATAGTTGTCACCAGGAACTCAAGCAGCATTTGGATGAAATGTACCTTAATTTTAACAACAAAAGAGTCTTTCGATTCACTTAATATAAAAGCTAATGTTCCACTGGCAGGAATCTTGAAAGCATGGACAACAGCCTTTACAACCATCCCAGAGGCCCTCGGAAAGGACAGGTATGTGTTGTGAGACTGGGGGCAGGATTCCCCTCTCCGCAAAGTCCGATCTAGTTGCCTAGGTCTTCTCTGCTTTAATGGAGAGAGAGAGACACTGACACCTCCACAGGGAAGCCGATCTGAATAAAGGTCTTAGCAAAACAGAAAAATTGCTCCAAAGAGAAACTTATCTTTCTTCATTAAATATAGGGAAATCCTGTATGACTAGCTTGGAGGAGATACCTAACTTTTGGATGGCTAAAGTTAGCTTAAATAAATCATACCTTTAGAAATTATATTTTGGGAAGAAATATTTTTTAAATCTCAGAAGCGGTGAAGAACAGATGACAGAGAAACTTTGACACACCTGTAAGTGACACTGAAGGAGTGGGGAAGGCAGTGGGGCCAGCAGGGGCAAGTACCATGTAAGACATGGTTGCTCCCTAGCAGTTGCTCCACCTGCCGGTTTTTCTCTCCCCTTAGATTAATAAATCAAACACCCAAGCCACCTTTTTTGTTTTATTACTTGTTTGTCATGTTTTAGGTTTTTACTGGGCCTGAACTGTGAATACATGAAAGCAATGTAAGAGCAGACATGTACAGTAGGCAACCATTACAAATCAAACAAAAGAGAAAGGCCCCTTTTGTATTCGAAGTATATCCCCTGAGCAAATTTCATTTTAATACAGATATGCTGCTGGAAACACCTTCTCATATTGACTAGACAATTTGTGCCCTAGCGCAGTTCAGATGTTACTGCTGGCGACTGCTAAAATGAGTTTGCTTTTCCCCCAGCAAGCCGATCGTCTTGACAGATTTAGGTCAAACCACTGAGGCAGAGATTCACACCTGGTCTGGAGAACCGAAAGGGCTAAGAACTACGTATGAAAACCTGCACTGTATTCAAGCTAAGGGTCTAGTTTTTTTCAGTGCTGTGTGGCTTGCTCACTGGATCAGCAGTCAAGCACAAAAAAGCTACCTTCTCAAAGCTGGGAGGGTTTTCCTTTCCACTCTTTATGTTTTAAATCGAAATTTGGCCAACTGCCTTTGTTGGCTTTTGAGTTTGCTTTGTATAATTTAGCCACTGTTTCATATAAAATACTTACAACTAATAAAAACAAATATTACTCAAAAACCTTAGAAGACATGGATGCGATGACAATAAGCACTAGGTTATCTCCACCGATGAATTTCCTATCTTCCTGTGTCTGTCTTGTAAACTCTAGGCTACTCACATCCAATAGTGCTTTGCAATGTATATAAAAGACATTGCAAATGCAGAACATATTGCTTGTGTTACACCAAAGAATAGTCCATTATGGTACTGCAGACCTGTAGGTCCTCCAATTCCTCCATGTTTCTATTACAAGCACAGGACCCAGATCCATCAGCGAGTTCCCCTAGCCCAAACCCTGTGCCTAGAACAGGTTCAGCAGCTGAAGCCTTTTGAACAGTGCCCACCGAGAGCAGGCAACAGGCCATCCAAAAGACACACCAGATTCCCAAGGGCACTCTTGTAAAAGCACTGCCTTCTTCGCCTGAGACCGAACTTGAAAGAATTGAGCTAAGCAGAGCTGTGAGCGCTGTGCCGAGCGTCGGGTCCTCCCTTGCAGGATCCCTATTCAGCAAACCACGTGGCTGTGTTTTGCTCTAGCTGGATTTCCCAGGTGGCCTTTTCAGTGCACACTCACCAAGAGAGCTTTCCAGGGCCACAGCCCAACAGAACAAAAAAGGGTATCACCGCAGCTTGATCCTTGCTCCCAGATTAAACAAACTGGCATTCCCTCCATAATAGAGTTATCGCCTTTGATTTCATGGGCATCAGATTAGACCTGAGACACAAAAGTCAAAAACATTTCCACAACAACTTTTCATTGTTTTACAGCCTTTCAAGGGCAAATGAGACCAAATAAAACCCTTAGTAAGCCAATGTGAATAATAAATGACCATTTAATTTAAAGAACCTTTTCTGACTGGCTGCATTGTCTTCCTCAACCAACAAGTATCACACCCCTCCATACCTGAATTGAGGATTGCACCTGAATGTAGATTTCCTTAACGTGTAATTCAGCAGTCAGTACACAGAAATGCTTGTCAGGAAGGGATGTAACAAGAAGCAGCATGAACGCAGAAACGTGAAATGTTACGCGAGTTTTAAAATGGTTTGCAACAGGTTTTGCATTAAATTATTTAATGTTTGGGTGGGAGGCTGTGGAAAGGGAGACAGTGGGAGCAGCCCCACTGCAAGGGGTAGCAACGGAGCCAGAATTTGGGCAAGAGGAGCACAGACCTGACACAGGCACCTGCACTCCTTGCTGCACCGCGCTCCAACTTCTCTCCAGCTTTGGAAGAGCTAGAGAGCTGTGGTGGTGCTCGGGAGCTCCAAATCCAAGTCACCTGCACAAGACAAGAGGAAAGAAAAGTGGGATTGAGAAAAGAGGAATGCATAAGGCATTTTCTAAGTAAATCTCAAAGAAAGGGAAGGCAGTGCACTGANTGGGTGGGAGGCTGTGGAAAGGGAGACAGTGGGAGCAGCCCCACTGCAAGGGGTAGCAACGGAGCCAGAATTTGGGCAAGAGGAGCACAGACCTGACACAGGCACCTGCACTCCTTGCTGCACCGCGCTCCAACTTCTCTCCAGCTTTGGAAGAGCTAGAGAGCTGTGGTGGTGCTCGGGAGCTCCAAATCCAAGTCACCTGCACAAGACAAGAGGAAAGAAAAGTGGGATTGAGAAAAGAGGAATGCATAAGGCATTTTCTAAGTAAATCTCAAAGAAAGGGAAGGCAGTGCACTGAATGCACTAGTGGAGTGTTTTGCAGTAAAGCAAACATGTAAGGATGCAAGAGAACTTGTGCCCAAAGAATCCTGGAGTCACTGCAAAATCATTTGTGATAGCTAGTAAACGGGAAAGATACAGCTGGAATTAAAAAAATGAGTTCCCTGTAACACAGTAAAGAAAACACCCTCTAAAACAATGAGTGGACAGGAGGGAAGACAAGCTTTATTAAAGATTAAAAAAAATAATAAAACAAAGCAAGCCACTTTTCCTGTAGTTGTGATAGGAGTGCTCCTTAAACTGGAAATAAGACCTCACACACCACAGCATTTCTGCTTTTGGGTGTCCCTTGGTGGCATTCAGTATTGAGAAGCACTTGTTAGGTGCACTAAAAGATGTGTATACCTTGCCTATTCCCTCTCAGGATTAAATGTGCTTCATTATAGCCAATTTGGTACCACTTGGGTATATGTTATTTTGGGAACAATATAGCTCATCCTGCTCAGATGTTTGACAAGCTACTCCCTGTCCTAAAGGCAATGTGATTTATTTCACTGAGTATGAAAGATCTGCAGACATACATTGAGGCAAATCTCACCGTTTACAGAACCATCGAGGTTGGGGGAATACCACAACCCTACAAACCCTACAGCTTTTATTTTCCCTACACTAGGAGTTTACTTATCCAAAGAGGAAGGAGATGCGTATTTTAAGCGTTAGGTGGTAAAGTATCCTATTATCTCAGAATCAAAACTTTCAAACTTGTGAGTGTTTACCCTCCCTCCCATCCTCTGGGCAAACAAATTGCAGTGCAGTTTACCAGTGCTCTGGGGAGTGTGTGTCATGCACAAAGCTTTAGAAGTTCCTGTTTATTCTGAGTGGATCCTGGGACATGGATCATAAAACTAGGCCTTTTTTCTTTTATACTTTGCCAACAACAGACTGCTCACTCTTCCGTGGTAGCATACCTACATATGTATATCAGCTTTTGGATCATTTGAAAGACCACATAGATGGAAGTTATGAGGAAGGTAATGAAATTTGAGAGTAATGTATAGCTTGTCTGACTGTAAATGATGACAGTCATCTACTTAAAGAGTAAGACTGTAAAGATCACTTATGAGCAAATAAATTCTAATTAAAGCATCCACAGACAGCTGCTTATATTTTTTAAAAAACCCTACAATTATCCTGTGCAGCACTAGTAGTTCTAGTGCTAGTAAAAAAAAACCCCAAACCAACAAAGCTTTGCAATATTATTGAGTCATGTGTTAGTGTGACAACTCCTGTTTATCTTAACTTTCTGCAGCTTTAAACATGAAATCTAAGAGGGAGGAAGCAGGAAGACAATTTAGCAGTCAAGAATAGCTGGTGTGAAAGGAAGGGAGGGAGCTTTCCCCTTGAGCTGTGAAAAGATAACTCGCAAAGTCTTGCTCTTTCACAATGCACTTAAAATCTGAGATGGTGATTTACTGAATACCCAGGTTCTGGTACTTAAAAGAAATAATTCATGCCAATAAAATTTTACTTTTTCTGTACAATAACAGAAATACAATAATCTGCTTTTGGTCCAAAAGTTTTTTCTTAGAAACGGCTTCCATAAAATGAACAAGAATATTGTAGATGATCTGTGCATGCATTCAGAGTACATAAATTTTTTTTGTGGTATATTTTCTATAATGATTTTGCAAGCTAGTTTCTATAGCTCACAATAGCATAAAAAGGTAAGTCCAAACCTCTTGGCATTCAAGTAAAAAAAAAAGTTTTGTTTCCAGGTCTGGGTTTTATAATGGTTTTAGAACTTATCTTTTTACATATTCCTTCAGGGAAGGGGGAAGATATTCCAGTATTTTAGATAGCAGTGCAAATGTCCCCATTTGCGGGTTTTTTTGTGTTCAGTAAGAGTAACTAGGAGCAAAACAGACCCAGCTGTGCTGGGTTGCACAGGCACGGTGATACATATTTTCCCCATCATGTAACTAGCAACATATACTGCACAAATAGGAGCTAGGACGAGACAAAAAACGTGGAGGTGCTACAGCCCTTCTCATCTTTGCATGATTACGAGGACCTAGCTTGTATAAATCTGCAGTCTTGCCACCAAGTGGAATGAAGATTTACAGCCACGTGCATTCACATACACAGAAGCCACAGGAGCTGCCCGTGGCATCCTTTTTCCGTTACAGTAATGAAGTTACACACTGTTATAGCACTTACACTCAGAAAATCAATTTTCATAGCTCAAAACGAAGCCAGCATGTGATTAAGCAAACTGATACTTGCAAAAGAAAATTTGGGACTGCTAGGAAAATGCACTACAATTATTTTCAGCGCTGAAAAAGCCATATGGTAGTACAGCGTGCATGCCAGAGGCAGCAGAACATTCTTTGAGTATTGGGTTTTGATTTACATAGAGGTTCACAGGTAGACACCGTGTGATTGTTTGATGGTGACCTCTGACGTGAATGCAGCTTTTCCAGGAGGCAGAGCATTTGGCACAAACCCGAAAGTCATAAGACATACATGAGACTCGGACATTACCATCTGTACCTCCGGCCTCTTGTAAAATGGCAAGAACTGCCACCGTTCTTCCTTGGATGGCTGCTAAAGCCCTTAACTAATCACTGTGAATAAAGCACACTGAGGCTTTCTCACAGCATGGGTTCTCTGGGACAGAAAAACATAGAAAACGAGATGCCTTAATGCAGGGTCCCAATTCCATCTTAGAAAATGGATTTTTATTTTAGGACTACTAAGACACTCAAAATGAGATCCTCAGAACAGCAGCTTCATTGAAGTCTGCAGAACTAAGTGGATGTATCTCAGTAAAAGATACAGCCCTCAGTTTTTAAGAAGCAGCATTTTTAAAACTTGTGAGAACTGGAAATTAACAGATGAGCTCTTCAGTCTGGCCCGGATTCAGAACAGCCCATCCAGAGAATGCAATTAAGTGCTTCTCAATTAAATATACATTGTACTTAATGTTAGGCATCCATTTTCATGCTTTCCTGAATCGGAGCGATACCAGTGTTAAGAGCTTTCTCAGTCAGGTTCCAACTGCAGTAATTATTAAAAGAACCAGATAGGTAGGGCCATTTCTGAGGCTTCAAAACAGAACTTCATGTCCCCTGTGTGTAGTGAAACAATATCTACTCAATGTTCATTTCACAGAGTACAAGCTCTCAAAACTATTTTTGCAATTGTATTTTCACAGTGTTCATTTCCCTGGCATCTGGAGCGATTAAAGAGCCTTGCTCATCTGCAGCAAAAGCAATAATGTTTCTGCCAGTATCTACGAATGAAAGCTGAAACAGCATTCAAAATACATCTTGAATAAATGTTCAAAAACATATCCTTAGGGCAGTTTCCCGTGTAACCGGCAAATCTAGTTTGCGTGCGTCTGAGAAAATGGTTTGAACTACGGAAGTTTAATACTGCAAAGAATGTCTGATGATGCTAGGACATGCCATATGACAAACTCAGAGCAACTCACGATGCTCCCAGTTTACCAGTTCTTGCCACTGAGAAAATCTAGTCAAATGTATCGAGCTGGACACCCATTTTCTTCATCTTTCCTAGTAACTGGCATTTACAGCCAATTTCCAAACTTTTGCCTTCTACCTTTCTTGGTAAGCCTGAGGATTTTTATTACCTTGTCTTTATTACTAACATGGGATATAAGCCTCCCTGAACTATTTCTCCTAAATGATCAAGATGATGGTCAATGACTTTTACATTACTGAAGTGAGAAGCAAGGCATGTATTTTTACCAGCAAGGAGAGCTATTAGCAAAAGAAAACTTTATCAAGGAAGAATTTTTACATCTTTCTCTCTCCTGAGCACTTCAAATCATGACTAGACAACTTCCCAGAGATTCAGCTAAACACAGAGGTCAATGGTGAGGTAAGGGGGTAAACTTGTAGAAAACAGGAAAGATTTTAATCAGTGTGGAATGACAAAAGTAAAGCAAAGCAACCCAAGCCAAATGAACAAAACTATAGTAGTAGTCCTGCTTTAAATAAGCTTAAACCCATATTGAATGCTATCAGTTGAACTGGAGGACTCTACAGGGCAGAGATGCCCTTCCACAACCACTTCTGTTGTTGTCACTCCAGTGATGTTGCGTGGTATGTAAAATCCTGCCCAGGAGGGAAGAGACTGAGCTGGTTATGAAAGATACCCCAGACGCTGGAGGCTCTGGGATGGTAGGCAATATAAACACAGTTTCTATTTGTTTAATTCTAATAGGAATTCCCAAGAAACTGAGGAACAATATTGCGCAGCATGACATCTGAAGCTGCAGCATTCATTCCACGTTCTCCTACTTGTGAAACTACTGTTCAGAAACAGAAAGTTTCCTGTGTCGTAACAGTGCCTGCTGCTGGTGGTGTCAGAACCATGGAGAACAAAAAGAAAACCTTTTCAGTTCCCTTATTCTTTCGGCTGGCGAAACATTTAACTGGTATTTTGGCTAACAAACAGACTGCTCTGTTCAGAAGAGAGAACTGGGATTGTGCTAGATGGCAAACCAGTGATCAGCAACAGCTCGATTACATTAGGCCTTATTTGGACCCAGAGGTGACTGCATCATTTTGGGTAGTGAAATGCTCCCTGATTTCTTCCAGGACACAGAAACCGCAGACACTTTTTTTCTGGAAACTCTTCAAAATCAATGCACGCTGAAAGCCTCTGAAAACTCAGCACAACCTTTTTAAAGAAGTACTCCATAAAAGTATTTGCAAAATATCTGTGAATGAATGTATTTGTCCCTGGCTATTACATTCCAGTTTTCATCCGAAGAGCAATAGACAGGAATAAGTTCATTTGGCATACGGCTTTAAGTACAGCAACAAAACACTGAGGCAATTAATACTAGGGTTTAAGACTGCTAATTTTCCCTTCCGTGATCTTCCCTCTTCCAGTCACATTTTGAAAGAACAATTACAACTCTTGTAAGCTATGTCCAGAAAAAAAAGCCCAGACAGAAACCACAGGTTCTGTCTGCTGATGTCGGTTACTAACATCTGTATAAAGGTTTACCATGCTGAGTACATCTAACAGCTGCAGCCGCTTCCAGGAGAGTAGCAGTCAGAAAAGGCTACTGCAACAGATGCTTTTCAGATCCTCCTGCAGAAAACCATCCTTTCTCTGATAATATACACAGCCTGCCTCTAATTCTTGTACGCATCTTATACCTACATTTGTCATGACTGCTTTACAGTAGAATATTCGGTGATTTCTCCAAGCTTATTTTTTTAGAAATAGAGCCAATAAAAGGGACTGTAGGCAGTTAAACTACATGGCAATTCCTGTATTTAAGAACCATTTAATCTGAAGCATGGAAATAGTCCCAGAAGAAAAACAAACAAAACCAAACCAACACAGTGTTTCCTTTCCCTTAACCACTAGGATTCAAAGTTATGCAGCAACTTGTGTTCTCTCTCTGGCCTGAAGTTTCTGGTAGGTCTCTTCTGTCCAGTTCGACAGCAGAGGTTGAGGGAACCTCATGGCAGTGGCACTCCTTTGGGACACAAGCTGTGGCATCCTAGAAACCAGGTCTAGCTCTTCTTCAGGAAGCATTACATCCATCCATAGCTATATAGAGGGTTGATACCCTGGAGGCTATCTTTGAAGGTTGATAGTCCTGCCCAGCTCTTACAAGGCACATCTTTACTGCTAAGTAAGAGAGCCAGGAACTTAGGTTAAGCAGCAAGCCCACAAGTCACCTGCAGTATTTAAATGTTAGTTCACACCCTGGCTCCCTTTTGGACTGATTCAGGTAACTCTCTCCAAGCTCTCCAAGATCAATTTTGTTCCAGAGGGAGCTACGCCTCAGCTGAGTAGCCATGAGCCAGTTTGTGCCATTTGGCTTTGAGGTCAGGGATTGGCTCATGGCCCCTTTTTAATTAGCAGCATAAACATAGCTTCAAAGAACATGTGTGGATGTCAAACCTCTCAGGATTTGTGGTTGTGAAACCCAAGCGAGTAGAGTCATCCCTGTTGCAGCCTTAATTCAAGCACCTACAATCTAGAAAAGGGAAGGATTTAATTAGCATTTTTTATTAGCTAGCCCTAATGGGAGCACTCCTCTGAGGTGTTTCTCTCTCCTTCAGCAATTAGGATGCTTCCTTATTTTACTCAGGAGTTCAGACTACCTCCTAGGGGGACAGGGACGTCAAAGGTAACCATCACATTTTGTAGGCACCCACCTCCACAATCAGGTCTGCCCCTACACTCCTTCATGGAGAATTTTTCTTTTATGGGTTTTCACCAGGCTTAGAATTAATCTCTGCTCATGCAGTCTCTGCTGATGCAAATTTAGACGAAGAACAGAAGCTTCCTGGTTGGAACTGCTTAGAAGTGGTTAAGAGCCCAGGCAGGACAGAAGCTCACATGCTAGGAGAAGCAGCACGTTCCAAGATTTTAAAACATCAAATAACAGCATCATACTCCTTTTCCTTTGCTGTTTTTCAAGTCATCATAGATGCTATCGCTCTTGCTCTTTCTTCCCCTTTTAAGGGGTCAACAGCAGCTCAGAGATGACCACAGCCATATGGTCACTGACTCTCACTGTCCTTGTTCTCAGAACTAGTACTTCAAGACCAGCTTCCGTGGTAAATCCAAAAAAAGAGGATGCCAAAGAAAGTTGCCAGAGACATTTCCCTCTCAAGTACATACAATCTAAAACATATCTGAACTACTCTACAAAAGCACACACAGTTTGTTTTGTTTAGTATTACGTTGGGTTTTTTCCTTGCTTTTCAGACTCTTAAGCTCTTCAAGGCAGGAACGTGTTCTTGATTTGATCCAGTTTTACCTCCTTACCAGTGCCATGTGCACAGCAACTGAACAACAGGCCTGATTCTGCAGTAACACTGCACTGAACATCAGAAAACAGGACGGTAGTTTTGTTTACAGTCATTGGAAGACCACACAGAAAAATACTAAAGTGTTTGGTTTGTGGTGGAAAGTGCATGTATAACCAATATATACCACCAGAATATTAAGTGTCCTAGCCCAGCTGCTCTGGCTCACTATTACATTTGTGAATCACCTTAATATAATGTAATGTAATAATAAATACAGAAGAACCACAATTGTCTCAGTTTTATACTATCCTCTCTCCTTCCCTCAGTCTTGACAGCTGGATTACCAGCTGGCACGTATAAGAGTAGACACTAAAGGACATTAATTTTTCCTCATTTTAGACAAAATTTTTCTGCTACCTGAATTCTGGTCATACTTATATCATCTTGTCTCTGGAACATGCCAGGAAAGTCCACTGTCCTCCAGGATAAGAATCAGTATATGTGAGACAAGGATGAGATATATAGTGCCATTTATAGTGCTTTTAAGGTCTCTGGAGATCTTTTAAGATAGTGCTCTGTTTACAGCTCAAAGGAAACAGCACAGGGCCGATAAACTGGCTTACAGTTGCTGCTTGTCTGTTAGATTTTAAAATAACAAAATGAAAAAGCTAAGCCAGCTCAAAATACGGCTTGTGAGGTAAAAAAATGTTAAGTTCCTGCCTCATCCATACTGGTTCTCACTGTTCAGGGAAGAGCGATAAGAAAAATTTCGACTTTTCTCCCTGTAGAAAACTACTTTGGCAGCTATGAAGTTGCTACAGACACCGAAAAGCTATTTCTTCTCAGAAACACGCACTTAACCCAACAACATAAAAACATAAGGGCCTGGAAAGGGGAGTGAACAAACAGAGGGGTTGTTTTAAACACCCTTTCTTGCACTGGGATTTGAAACTAGTGAGGAAAACGTAGACTGTTGGTGCACGTGACAGATCCATACCTACTATGGAAACCTCCTTGTCTTCAAACAAGTACTATTCCCACCAATTAGCTTTTTTTCTGATTCTCTTTCTCCCCTTTCCTTCCACTTGTGTTTGCCCTATTTTTTTCCTATTGACAGGAAGATATGAAACCTTCATCAGCCTACAAAATAAAGAACAAAACTTAACAAGCTGTACATAGTTGTTTCCTTATGGATACCTAAACTTGCTACAGAGCTTTTGCTTATTAACTAAATGCATCAATAACACAAAATAATCCCATCTCCACAGTATAAATCCGTACGGGAATTTGCTTTCAAATTTGAATTATAAAGTTCTATTATTCCACTGCTTTCCTTCATTATTAAATAATTACCTGTGTTCAATAACACCAGAAATTACTATTTGCTTCACCGTAGTTCCCAAAAACCTAAATAATAACCACATTGTGCTAGGCCTTAGGAGTCCACGGCGAGTTCCTTAAAGCAAGGACTGTTGAAGCAGAGACGCAATTAGGAAAGAACATAAAAATGATCCAAAATGTTTGGGGAAGACCACCCAGGTTTTCTGCTTTCCAGTTTACCATCCGGACTATTTGCTCCTGTCTGAGAAACAGTTCTGCAACTCTCTTGGCAGCTGGAAGAGCTTTATTCATGCGACAAGGTGTCCAGAGCTCAGGCGATGCCCTCACCTAGACCGCCAGCAGCTTCGGACAAGGCTTTTTGGTTTTATTGCTTCCTGCCCACAGACACGACCACAGCACAGATATTTAATCCTGTTACAAGTGGGGGGCATGACAGGTGGGTTTTCTGGTAGTACTGAGGTTTTTAGAAAACGCGTTCATTTTCACTGCTTTGCGATTTTGTCAGCAGGCTAACACAGGCCATGAGACAGTTTTTCCTGTATCTTTTTTTCTCCCAGAGGAAAGGGGAGAAGAAAGCTATTTCACAACAAACTTATCTGCTCTGTGGAACTAAGGAAAAGTTTCAAAACAGAGGGCAAAACTGTGGTTTACTGCTTCAAAAGGATTAAAGGAATATACAGGAGACGTACTTTATAAGTTCTCTTCAAGGAGATGGCCTGCTTTTATGTAAACTGCCTTTCATCTTATCATATATTGTTCACAGTGAGGATATAAAGTAGACAGGATATTGAGTGAGGCTACAAAATGATGCAGAAGGAAACAAAGCTCTTCTCAGCGGTTTATGTTCCGAAACACTGCTGATACGCTCCAAGATTTCCACATCTCCGTTTCTTTCTTGGAAGTGTACTTGTGCTTATGTAAACCCGACAAGCACCTGGGATTTGTATTTTGAAGCAAGACATGAATTTCTTGAGCAAACTGTTGGTTTAGTCTATATGGAGGCGGTAAGCCTTCTCTTGGGAATACAGCTAACGAAGACTTACCACGGGGGAGTTCTCCATTACGTAAATGCCCCTTGCTGTTCGTGCTGTGCTGCATTATATAGTTCACTGGGACTTTTATGAATACCTGAGACTTTTCAATGAGTATTGGCATTTGCACTCAATTCTGTATAAAGCAATTGGGTGCCAGGGAAAACTATCATTCCGATTGTCTGGAATAGCTTGTCAAATAAATAGCACTTTTCTTCCTGTTTCCTTTGGAAAACGTATCTTTGACAATGCAAAGCAATCTAAAACTTTATTTTTAACAGAACGTTCTGTGCACTGAGTTTGGAATTCCACAAAATGAGAGAATATTCATGTCCAGACAGTGAATTTTATTCCAAGCCATTTTCACTCCACGCCATTGTGTAAACTGCTTTCTGAAATAGACTTTAAGATATTGCCCTGTGAAAATACAATAATGAAATCTCAGTTTCAATGGAACTTTAGTCGGAGAATATTAAGAAGATAAAATTTGCCCAGTGTCTAATTTCAGAGGTGCTAAAAGTCTTACAATTTGAGCTAGACACAATGGGAGCTGCAAGTACTCAATGCTTCAGAAAAACACGCCCGTATTGTAAGACCGTGCATAATTACATTTGGCTCTTCATCAAAGAACGTCACTCAGTAGTTCACTTACAAACCGCAGGGCCGGATAACAAAGCCACAGATTTGTTACCAGCTATCAGCTACCAGGCTGATACCACTGAACTAGTTAAGGCAGATGCACGATCTCCTTCTACCCAACTGCAGATCTCCATCTGCATGAGACTGTAGCCAAAGTAATAAGATCTCTTGAGAAGCAAGATAAGCTCCACCAAGACTCGGCACAGCTTCTGGATCAGACTTCACTTACATCAACCAGACAGGAGCGTACCTAAAAGGAGTCGAGCCCATCTGCACTCATCCAACTAATCTGTAAATTACGTGGGATGGGGCCCATTTTACAACATCAGTGCTGTTTCACATCAATTGAAAAGATCAGGTGCTAAAAGCGTTCCTGTGTTGGAGGCAGAAGTACGTTATTTCACATGAGTTCTGATCCAGTGAATAACAAGTCATCGATACAGCAACACCATTTTGTCTGATGCTTTTTTTCTTCTCTCATTATATAGAAAAATCCTTCCTGTTGTATATATACACATAATCAGTTGCATAATTCAGTGCAGTGACTGCCTAGAAAAACACGGATTAAATCAAACCACATTTTTATGATTTTCTTTGGCTTAAAAAAAAAAAAAATAACTTTTTCTAAATGGATGTTTCTTCTGAGTTCTTGAACTTTTACTTCAATTATTTACATTTTAAAGCAACTGAACGGGATATTAGCAATGTTATGTAAAGAAAATGGATTATACCCTGATGCTGGCATTGGAATACCTCAGTTTTAGAAACAGTGTAAGTCTCCTAAAGAGGTTGATAGTCACTAAACATTTTGCTAAAAATGAATTCAACACATTTTTATTGGCTCAGTGAAATTCATAATCAGCAAGTAAAAAGCACTTAACAAGGGTATCCAAAAATGAAGCTATTATAACCTCCTGTAGGAAGTGTTGAAAAGCAAAATTGTAGAAATGTATCAGTATTTTCTCTATGTTCTATTATTGCAAAAAAATGTTTCCAAATAGTCCAGTTTAGGTGTATTGTAGCTGACACTCACATCATGTTTTCTGCTGCTTCTACTGTTGAACAGTTCAGTCTTGGATACAGATAATACACCTTGTCTGGTAACATCTGTGTGCAGACTGCAAAGTATGAAGGTTGGCGGGATTGCTGGAGCTCAGTTCGGGAATTTGGCTGCAGGCTTATTCTTTCTATAGGTCTGGCCACAAGGGCAAAGGAATGATATTTTATTTTTCTAGGGGAACAACAGAAATCTCAGGGGCAAGGAGTAAGTGAACAAAGGAACAGGAACAGAAACAAAGAAGAACTATTATTTTCATTTTTTAACACAAGAAGAAATATTATTTTCATTCTTTTAACTCAAAAAATAGTCACAATAGAAAAAATATAATATTAAATGCATGAGGATAGGGAAAGAGCTGTACTGAGCAGAAAGATCATGTCTGAAGAGGCAAAACATTACCTTTTGGCTATGCTCGCAGGACAAAAACAACACATTTGAGTATCATCGTCTAGTTGGACTCTGCCCCAGTAATTAGCCTCTTCTAAGCACTCCACCTTAGCAAGCAAAGGAACATCTGCTCTCTGGTACCTCTGCGGAGGGTAGTGGAGAGTGATGGCTGTGCATCTGGGTGCCACATGTGCAGCAGGCGCTGCGCTCCTGGGAAGCAACAGGGCTGCTGCCGAGCAGTGGATGCACACTGCAGTTCCACACCTACACTGCATGCCCAAATCTACGCTACGTGTAGCAGCCACAAGGGTTTTTTCTGCCCAGCCACAAGAACAACTTACGTGGCTCAACCAGTTTCAGATGTCCAGCCCCTCCATGTTAAGAGGGCTGAATTCAATAGTGCATCACCAAGTAACTAATGAGAGCGCAATGGCAGTGACAGAGTTGCCTTCATTTTGCATTTGTCACATTTTTCTTCAAGTAAGAGTCACTTTATGGTCTGTGAATGTTGTCTATTGTCTATCTGTAGTTTCATACAATTTCGATAGCTGCATCTAGGAATTGTGCATGTCTTTTGACCGTGTTAGATACTAAGCTTCTCTCCATCTCTAAAAACTCAAGATGGATTGTCTATAGAAGAGATTAACTGTTAAAGTATTTCTCCGCAGAATGTCTGAAGTTCAACGACCACTCATTGTCTGAACTTCTTAACGTGGTTCAGAGAGCCCATTCTATATGTCTACCCATTTTTCACATGAACCAGTGGTAGACAAGACTACCAGTAGCTTTTATATGTATGTATTTATGCCTGCTGTCATTTCATACTCTGCTCAAGGTAACACATGAATTAAGAAATGTGTTTAGCACTTCTTTAAAAAAACAAAGTAAGAATGCACCATTCACCTCTCCAGATCTAGGTACGTTCTTTGTCACTGTACCTATAAATCTCCAAAAAAATACTAAATTATCTTTTCAGCTACCTCGTCTATTTGTATCTATCATAAACATCACTGCACTAGTCCAGCTTCTTTTAACAAGCCATAAAAGCTGCTGAAGTCACGGCCACACTCAAAAAGGAAAAATTGGGCACTGCAGTGCTCACAGTGCAAGATGAGATGGCCACAAGCATTCAGACTGCCTAGAGAGGTGGTGGAGTCTCCAACTCTGGAGACATTCAAAACCCACCTGGACGCCATCCTGTGCAACCTGCTCTAGGTGAACCTGTTCTGGCCAGGGGGGTTGGACTAGATGATCTCCAGAAGTCCCTTCCAACCCCTGTGATTCTATGTGCCGCTATATTAATGGTTCAAGAGACTTTCCGTGGTAAAGCAAGCAAGAGTTAAATCTGACCCCGAAACCACGCACCAGTTTTCAGCTAACGCTATGCTCAAAGTACCCCTGTCCTGCTCCTTGCTATGCCCAGATTATTAAAACTTCTCATGTAGCATGGAATACACGCAAAGAAATTGGCACATATTTACACACGCACTTAAAGGGAGTGGAGAGCCACATGAGCTACTCATGACCAAAAGTGCCAGGATCTGCAACGATATATCATAAGGACATTTCAAAGTTTAGAAAGTGGTAGCTACAATAGGTTTCATACCAAGACTCCTAAATTTCTGACCTTCCATTTCTCCCCTTTCCCCTTATGGGGTCAGGATGCTTAAATACACCACCATGATGAGTGGTGCACTGCTACATCAACTGCTTAATATCGCTAAGCCTTCAGCAGTGCAATCATGAATCTCTCATAAGGATTATGCAAAAATCTGCATTTAGGCACCAAAGGACTCCCAATACCTATTTTGTTTGTTTGTTTATGGGCAAGAGATTTGTAATGCCAAAGCCACCTAAATGCTTGGCTTATAAAAAAGAGGAATGAGGTTTCACGAACGAACTCATCTAACCTCTCACTTCTTTCCATGAGGTGCTTTGCAAAAAGTGTTGTTGAACTGCACCCATAGAAAGATAATCTCTTGGGCCTCTTTAGGTCGAGGCCAATGCCTTCAATTGCACTTGAAACTAATGAGCAGCCTGCTCAGATCAGAGAGTAGAGGTGCAACACTGCTGAGGGATCAGCAACTCTGGCATTAATTACCACCCTCTCAGACCTATTAGCATCTCTTAATGCCTTAAACTTCCCTTCCACTGTCATTAATTCAGATTAAGTATAACTGCTGGTCGTGGTTTGGGCCGGATTGGGCCAGTCAGGTGGAATGACAGATGCTCTCTCTCTCTCCTGCTCTGCTTTGAAGGGAGGCAGGAGAGAGAGAAAAAAAAAGAGAGACTTAAGAGTTTAGAAGGAACTAAACTACTTTAATGAAATATTAATAACAAAATGATAAAAAAGAAAATAATGATATCTATACAAAACTGTATCAAGCTCCCAGGATGACGATCACGTCACCAGCAGGCGCTGGGGAAGTCCCAGACTGGACTCAGTGATAGACAGGAACTGGATTCTGGATCTGGATTCAGGATCGGGATCAAAGGCAGACGAACAGAGTCTTCCTTGGACACTGGCCATTGAAGAAAGAAGGCTAACCCTTTGATCCCTCGGCTTTTATACTGAGCATGAGGCAGATGGGATGGAATACCCTGTTGGTCAGTTTTGGGTCACCTGTCCTGTCCGTTCCTCCCCGCAGGTGTGACCCCTCTACGCTTTTCCGCTTCCGACCCTCCAATGGGGCAAGTAACAAAGTTGGCTGGCCTTGGTTGTTACAGCAATAAGGATAAGCAAGAACCTCTCTGCACACCATTCCTTGGCATCAACTATAAACATGGGTCTTACCACTCTGAGAATAAACAGTTTTCTGCACATGCTGTTAATTTCAGCAGTTAGAAGAGGCCTAGCTAAAAAGTAAAATTACTGAACAAAATTAGTCCTGTTTTACCTCAGACCAAGACACTGCTTACCTTGGCAGGTAACAGCTGAAAGTCCCAACAAAAGAGACAGAAGATGCACCAAGGACTTGCTCCCCAGGCTGGTGAGCAAGCAGCAGAATAGCTGGGTGTGATCTGCAGGTGGATGGTCAGGAACCGCAGCAGCCACAAGAGCACATGTAACCACTGACAGGGGTCACAAGAAAGGTGGGAATCTGGGGAGAGCAAGAGTTAGAAGCATAGATAAAAGGAAAAAGATGGCTGAGAAGACAGGCTGCAGGGAGTATTGCAAATGAAATGTGACTCTGATCGTCTGGGAAAAAGGAAATTAAACCAGACCAGCCAGGACATACCCTTTTCACCAAAACAGTGACAGGGAAAGTTATCCAGGCTTAATCATTTCCTTTTTTATCCAGAATTTCTGAATTGCTAAGTCATGCCTGAGGATTAAACACCACAAATCTGTTTTTGAGAGTGGGTTATTCACCAGTTCTTTTTAATTATGAAGCCTTCCGCATCATTCATAGCCAATGTTTAAATAGTGTTTTCCATATGAAGATGCTAGTTTTTAGTATCTGTGTTGGCATACAGGTGGTCTAATGTTGGGCCCACGATCCTGGGCTTCATGATGTAAAGAGACAAAGGGAGAAGAACACATCCATGTCTCCAACAACTTGCAATTTAGGAACAGCAAAAAAACACCAGCCAAAGAAGGAAAGAAAAAAAAAAA
>VYXH01009535.1:37637-62571 GCA_013397275.1 Burhinus bistriatus
CAACAAAACAAAACAACAAAACAACAAACCCACAATCTAGCCCAAAGCCATCCACACAAGGAAAGGAGGCCTGTTTAACTCTTACCTTCGAACTGGCTGTGCAATTTTACTTCTGGGTATGCCACTCCCATTGATGGCCAGCGATGGTCTTGGAAGAGCACTGCGCCCTACAATCCCTTGACTGGCAGTCTTGTTTGGCATTGGGATCCCAGTGTTAGAATATAACTGCAAGTTATTGGACACTGGAATACTACTGCTGCTGCTGCTATTACTACTACTGCTGCTACTACCACCACCTTGTACGGTTGGGCTGACGTAGGCAGTAGCTTTGAGAGGCTGTCTGACAGACACTGGAAAATGTCCCACACTGTGAACTCTGTGTTGAAGCTGTCCTGGTGATGGAACTGTAAAGAGTGGTAGAAAAGGCAGTCACAAGGTCAGTATGCAACAGATGCGGCCAGGTAGTAACGCTCATTTTTAGATAGGTCTGAACGGGGATAAACACATCATTATACAACCTACTTGCTAATTATAAATGGCTGAAAACACCCTTGGATCCAATACTGTATCCAGTAACACTGCACTGAACTGTGGTTTCATCCCCATCCTGAACAAAAATCCCACCCCATATTCATTTCTCCCCTCAAAGAGGTGTCAGTTAGCCATTACAAGCACCCTAATTCCACCTATGCAATTACAGTTTTAAAGAGGAGAATTTAATGATAGTATAAATTAATTATTGTTAGATCATTTAAATTTTTGTGAGGTTGCTTGCAATCACCACATCTTGTTCAAGGAACATTGCATTAAAGCATTATAAAACATCACAGAAGTCTAAGCTTTACGTAAAAAAAGCACTGAAACGGCTATAAAATGGTCTTGAATATAACAGTATATTCAAAGGCCAATGTTATGTAAACTATCATTTTAAATCAATGCTACAGGTTCCAGAAGCTTTATATATAGATTTTCTTACACAATCCTGCCCTCTGGTGTACATCAGACATGCATCTGTTTCAGAGTCCACATATCAAAAGCAAACTGTCAAAAGCCTGAAGCACATAAACTAACATACCGCATACAGGCCAATCCTTTTTCAAGTCTTTGAAAAAGGGCATCTTAAAAATAATTTAAAGACACAGGAGAAAATACAGAGGTGTGACTGAATTAACCAATACTGGCAATATAGTGCTATGGAACTCTTATCATAACACAGCTCCTTAAATACCCCAGCACAGCCACTTATTAGAAATGGTTTTCAAAAAATTATTTCAGAAAAATCACATTTTATACACACACACAAACACACAGAGAAATACATATTTCTAAAATAGTAAATAAAATAAAACTCTCAGCACACTACCACGCAAAATCAAGTGGGAACCTGAACAACTACTTCCATTCCCCTATTGAAACAGGACAAAAATAGAACAAAATAAGTCCAGCAGTCAAGTGTATTTTCCAGAAAACATGCAATTTAACAGTTTTGAAGACATTTGTAAATTGTGCTCAAATTTGAAAGAAAACACCCACAGGAAAAGGTTTTGCCAATTTCTCCCTCTAAAGCCTTACAGGACGTGGTAGGCATAAGTTAAATCCTTTCTCCTGTCGGTGTCCAATGAAATACCACTTTTCCCATTTCCTCTCAGAGTACCTCAAGCACTGTGGTAGAAAAGATGGGTTTGGATCTTTACGTTCTACAGTAATACTTCAACATCCACTGGATCAATATTCCCTTCATCCCCCATCAAGAAGTCACCTAAATTAAACCAATTACAAAGTCATTTTAACTCCCCCACTCAACAAGTATATTATACTTGAAGTTATAATCCTCTGTTTACCACATATGCTCGGAAGAAAGTGGCTCAACTTCAGTAGGAGAGAAGTCATGTATTTTAAGATATTTATACAGTGTACTGTAAAACCAGCATTGTATAAATTACTAAGAAAAGCAGTTTTCAATTCTAATATCAAAACTACAAATGTAAGCTTATATGTGCTTCTACAATACTACTACTACTACTAATTATTATAATTTCAGTTTTAAAGCTGGCTCAAAATGAATGGGCAAAGGAAAAAAAAAGAAAAGGAGGCGATGATTCTCAATGCCAAATCCCAAGATCAGCAGAATTTTCTTTCTAAAATAGAAACTTTGAAAATCCTGAGCTATATTAAAATCTGGTGCAAAAGGAACACAGTCTGCTTTTAATTTTTCATAAAGCAGAGGACATGTATTTTACCACTCTATCGATTCCTTCCACACAGCCAAAGAACACAGGTACTTACTACATGACTGCATCCTTGAAATCCCATTACTCGCTCCATGTAAATTGGAGTCAAAGCTCTGACTGTTCCTCACAGTCACTGGAGGATTAGCAAAGCCAGCATTACTGTTAATGGTGGGGGTACTTGGCATCCGAGCGAGGTTAGGCATGCTTCTTCGAAGTTTATCTGAAGCAAAAGAAGACAACGTCCACAGTCATGTCAGAATTTCCAACAAACACAAGCAGCCTCTGAATAATTTCTGTAGAAAATCAAAATTAAAACAAATTACTTCAACAGAAAGAAAGGGTTTGCTCTGCAGGAAGAACACGAATATGTTATTGACAGCCTACTAATTGAACCCTTCTGACTACTATAACAGCATGATTACTCACAAGTAATTTTAAAGACACTAATAGGCAGTACGTTTTCAGAATCACAAGGATTTAAACACTAAAATGTCATAATAAGGATGAGTTTCACATAAATGTGTAAAGTAGGTCAGATGAATCATGCCCTAAATACGCCTGTTTCTTTGCCGTGAACACAAAGCAAGGCTGCAGTGACAAAGTCAGACACAGGTATCTACACTGTGGATGTCTAAAGACAGGTGAGATGAATCCATCCTAAGTGACTAAACTCTTGCTTTCAGGCTCCAACGAGATGCTAAAAAATTCCATTCAGTACCTAACCTTATTAGCATGTTAAGTTTCTGCTGGTGGCCATGTGCAAAACCTGCTAAATCTTCACGCTGTTCAGCTCCTTGGAGCCCGGGGTTGACATGAGGATTTTCAAATCTGGTGGTTCTCCCTCCAGCCCCACTTGTAGTTCCTGACTTGGTGGGTGTTTTCAGAACAGGCCTGCAGGGCCTTTCACAAAAAGAAAGCTGGAAATGCCCCAAATGTCTAAGAGGCAAGTGTCTAAGAGGTCAGAAGATGCAACCTCGCTCATCCTAGTTGATTTGGAGAGAGAAGCCAAAACCAAGTCTGACATCTCAAGACAACTTCCCAACCACAACAGCATTAGGTAATGAAAGGTAAAGCTCTTTTGGTCTCTTCTGCCACGGGGCCAAAGGGACATGGCTCAGTTCTGTACGATCAGAAGAGACTAGCGGGGGCAGAATGACCTGGTCTGAATTGCCTCCTGTGATGTGACAGACTTCAGTAAAGCACCGCTGTGGGGAAACAAGGGGTCATTCGGTAAACGGTCGTTGACAACACCACAAACGCTGGCCTCTTGTCCAGGTTCAGGAGCACAAGTGCTGTGCTCTACTGAGGTGGCTATGTTTCTCCCGGTACCGTCGTCAGCATGGAAGCCACCAGCTCCTGCCCCTGCTGTAGGTTTCAGCACCCAGCAGATGTCTGCCTCCAGTTCTTACACTGCAACAGAAAGCAGAAGTAGGCTTGCCTTCTAACAGGCAGCCACAACTGCTCTCCCCAACAGCAAGCAGGGTATTTCAAGATTGACATTTTGGATTTATGCACAGGAACGACACATCACACACAGCTTGGAATTGCTGTTCTGGGTCAACCTCTTAGCTCACACAGGGCAAGCTCAGTCCACAGAAACAACAAATTAACTTAGGAATCTCTGTTTATCAGTCCACATAAATATATAACCTGATCAGCACCATCATGCGCTCCTCTAATCCTTAAAGCTGCTAACAACTGACAAGTAATAAGAAGTGACAGTACAGTTCTATCTATACAAGGTATTAGTAGTCACTTACAGTAACTTCAATATATGTGATGCCTATGTAACTCCAGTGAATTGAGTCACAGCAAGGCTACAACTCCAGCTGGTTTTTATGACTGGCCCTCATGATAAGAACCGGTACAGAATCCTGCAAATAGTCAAAAATATCCTTGTACTTCAAAGGTCCAGCATTTCTAATATGCTCGTGTCCCAAGTCCCACTTCCTAGTGCCTACCTGCCCTTGACACTGCATCATAAACACTAGTCCTCTAACGATGACTTTCTTCTCTTCTATCTTAACTAAGGCTGACTTTCACAGTTACTATAGGTGGTCTGACATAGAAAACCTCTTCTGTCTAGTAAATAGTTGAAATATTCCTGTGAATTAAATACATTACTTTTTCATGTATTTGAAATCAAACAGTAGGTATGGGAGGTAAGATACGGAGGAGTTCAGTGCAGGAAAAGGAAATGCAAGGTCTGAAGTTCCCAGAAACGAGAGTACAGCCAATTCCTAATAAAGAACCAGTTTAAGGGTAATCCTTCAAAGAGTTAGAGTTGTTGTGCTTCAGTGACTCATCACTAACACCGGCAGTCTGAGACTGTCAGTGGTACAGCAATGAACATTAGCAAAGGGATTACCACTGTGGTTCAGGCAGGTGGTAAGTACTAATATCACTGATATAACAATGATAAAACAGTTATCAGGCTTCCAAAACTGTCTTGAGGATGCAAACAACGGCATCCATACAGCTGCTATATGTCTATTTCTGAAATACTCATGATTTTGCAAACTGAAAAGGGAACTGTCTTCCTGTGATGCAGTCCTTGGCCGAGAGTGGCAGAAAATTCATCAATATGGGATGTCTGTAGCAACTGTTAGTTTTGGAGCCCTTTACAGTCCTAGGTCCTGAAATCCTAGGTCAACATTGCAGCACTTGGCAAAAAAAGGTTTGAGTAGCAGGATGGTGGTAGGGAAGATGGTACTGCATAAAATAGCTTTTCTAATACTATCCACATATCACGTCATATAAGCAGAATTCCTTGGACTCTACACGCTCTTCCATGCAGGGACTGTATCAGCCACTGCAGGCATGATCTGTGCCTTGAACTGTCCAGTGGATGCAGCTACAGTAGCAGGAAAAACAGGCACGGAAGTAGCTTGGATTTCTTCCATGTCATGGTTGGCCACATCTTTTGCCTCCTGTTCATTAGTCCCCTCTCGTTCCAGCAGTCTGCTCTGCTGCTGATTCATTCAGTCCTCAGGCAGCAGATTCCTGCTGCACCTGCAAATTCTCATCCATCGAGCATCTGCGTTACTTCTTTGATGGGTCCTTGTGTCTGCTGAGATAAATGGCCCTGAAAAGCAATGAAAATATCAGGTCAGTTTTGTGTTTGGGGAAAACCCAGAAACGATCGTCTTGATGGCATTTTGCAGCTTTCATCTCCTCAGATGATGCATTCTCTTTGATCTCATTCTTGAAGTTTGTTCTGTCACCTGTTCCCCTCATAAGAATAGTGGAAAGAGTCTTACAGACTTTTTCTTTGTAAATGAAACGCTGGCTCTTGTGAGCTTGATCTATGGAAGCAGAAGGTGGGAGTTATGTGACTTCAGTATTATTTCAGGTCGCTGAGACGTGACTAGATACAAACTTGCTGGAAATACGAGAAGAAAACAAAAATATTTTTCCAAGCTGCTAGTGGACAACCTTCCCTTTCTACAGCTCTTTGCTCTCCTAAAACTGATGAGAAAATTAACAGAGAGGAGGATTGAAGGAGTAGAGCTGAGATGTATTCTCAGGTGAGAAGTAATTTGCCCAAACAGTCCTGTTTATGATGAATGCTGAAATTTTCCTATAGTTTCTGCTACCTCTTCTGCACTAATCTGGTTCAATGGCAAGCCTAAAAAAAAAAATAATAAAAAATCATCGATTGTTCACAGTTCATTCTGTTAGGAAGATGTCAATATTAACACCAGCAAGGAACTCCGAAGGACCTACACCTTCTACAGCATCCATAGTTATTGTGACCCACTATTGAATCTCAACTATAATCTAGGGTGAAACAAGTATGAGGTTTAAGTAGGATGCAGCCATATAAAGCATCACAGATATACCTCTGCCTTTTCCAGCTTTCTTTGAGATGTAATAGCACGACCTACCGACATTGTACTGAGATATCTGAAAGTGTGAAGAAAATGCAAGGATAGGTCATTCCAGGGAGTTAATAATCAGTTCCTGGTTATTACGACCTTCTCAGAATAGTTCATGCATATACACACGTGCTTGTCACTTTGTGAGTGTTCTTTAGGTGGCATACGCTGCCCTCGTTTCACATATCTGCAGCAGAATGATGCACCAAAATTGCCTACTGCATGTTTACGCTTTTTCCCCTATGAGGCATCCATGCTGAACTGCCTGTTGCCTCCAGCACAGGAAAAACCAGGCACTGAAAAACAGGGTCCTCTGCCCTCAACTGAAAATGTGCATGAAAAGACCATCCCGCAGCACAGATTATATTCACTACCGGTGAGAAATGGGTCAAAAAGCAGGCAAAAGTGTCCCTTATTTTGTCACAAAATTACAGTAAAGACAGCAGTTTGCCTCTTATCCAGCTGCTTCAGTTCTGATTTTTTCCAGGAATATCTTCCTCCAGTGCTGTTTCTTCTCTGAAGTCAGCCTGGGATCAGTGACCCAGCTTCTTTCTGGCAGGACACCAGAACAGGCAGCGCCCGCCTTCTGTCTTCTGGTCCCAGCACTGCTGGTGGCCACTGCCGTTCCACTGCTTCTGGTTTTGGGGTTTTTTTTGTTTGTTTGGTTGTTTTTTTTTTCCTCCTTTCCTGACCTAGTACTATCACCAGCCGAAGATTAATCTCCGTGTAGCATGCAAAGAGACCTTTGCACTTGGAGCAAAGCTGCCTCAGAAGAGGTGCGCTCTTGGTGGGCTGCCAGACTGCAACTTCTGTAGCGGTTCTTGATAAATACAATCTTCTCTCTGCCAAAAAGCACCTCATGCAGTGAGGCTTCTCCTTGCAAGAAGGGCTTAAGTTGACTCTACCGTGAAGAGCCTTAAAACACATTTATTCATTTCATTGTTATTTTCTGCAGGTGTTGTCCATGTTTTATTTGAACAAAAGGACTTGCAAGCCTCACCAAAAGCGCACTATCGTTAAGGAATGTGATACAATGAATCTTAATTATTAGTGTCTCAGAGAAATCTGTATCACCATTTAAGCTACATTAGCAATTTCTTACACACATTGAAATCCTTCACGCAAACCCTGCAAGTTCAACTCCGCCTTATCTGCACTGTATGCACAAGCCAGTTGGGGGAAAAACCATAAAGAAAAAAATCCACGCTTTTCTATTTTAAATATTATGTAGATGTACGGAGTTTGTTCTGAAATCCTTAACAAACTTGTAGACTTAATTAGAACTTCACTTTAAGCGATTAATTTCTTTTCCTCATCTTTGAAGACCTGAGTTCAGTATCCACATTACACTTGTTACGGTTAGAACATTTATGACATCCCAAATACACCAGGGTCTAGTTAAAGGTCTGTGGAATTGTCAGTTGATACAACAGAGACATCAGCATGTAAAAACACAAATACAGATTAAGAACTAAAAGCAAGTCTTTCAGGTAAGCGAGAGACACCATTCTTCACGATTGTCAATACCTACATTTTGCTAACGTTGAACACTTCCATTTTATTCAGAATTATTACTTCTCGCCCTGGCTTCATAGGCATACGTCTCCCACCACAGATGGTTACAGCAAATTAAGGATTTTTCCATTATCCTTCCATGACTTCTCCCCACTGAACACTATTCAAAGGTGACAAAGTAAGATTTTTTTCCTCCTTTTCTTTAATGAAGTCTGCAACAATGTCCCTACAGTGAATTCTCCCTTCCTTACTGAACAAGAGAGGTTATGAGCAGAAAAACACTCTGTAAATCAGTAAGAACATACTTTTTCCCCACCTCCCCAAACACACAAATCAATGTTAGTCTATACTAAACTGAAACGCTACTCTTCTGTATCTGCCTAGAGCTCGCTTAAAAAAACCCAAACCAAACAAAACCCACATTTGCAGCTTTCTGAATGAGGCAAGGGTGTTGCAACAGCCAATGACATTCACAATATTTTGCCTGAGAAAAGTTATTCCCCAGAAGTGTGTGCAATAAAGTAACTCATAACCAGCGATTTCTGGAAAACAAAAGCAAAATTTTTCAAATGAATGGTATCTGTGTCCTGTTTATGAAGGTATCGTCCACGCTAAAAACTTAAAAATCAACATGATATATTAAAACTAACCAGACTGCATGCACTGCTACTCAACGAAGGATATATTTTTCATCTGCCCCTTCTTACTGTACTACAGTAAACTCCTCCTTTAGGTAGAATAATTTGTCCAAAATACAGAGTTTCCAATTTTCAGGTATTATAAAAATAGACACTTTAAAATGCACATGAAATAAGGGGTGCCAGGATAAAAGTTTATGAGTAAGCTTATTGAAAGATCTGGAAAGTGGGCCTGAACAGAAATAAGATCAATCCCATTTTCAGTATCTTGTCTAGCCTTGATTTTGAGTGCTCTGCATGTTTTTACAGTACTATAGTTCTGTTACTTGTGGTTTTAGAAAGTCAGAACTAATAAAGGGCAAAAAAAATATCATCTATTAAAAAAGAATAAAGCAACCGAACAGAAATAAGAAATATTTTTTAAAAGTTAAAATGAAAGCAATTACTTGTGTGTCACATTTAAAAATAAACAAACAATTTCTACATTTATGGACAACATGGAGCAGAAAACTGCTTGTTTTTATTAAATTTACTGATATTTCTTACATGAAAATTACTAAATGTATTCCTGATATTAATAGAGTTGGCAACTTTTTAAGCTGTTTACCATTAACTTCTTCAAATTAGAGGAACAGGAGAGAGGTATAAACATAAACCTTTCCACTGTCAACATATTAAAAGCTTTGTTAAATTATAAGACATACTAGACGCACTCACTTCAGGTAACTGCAACAAATACTCAAAAGCTATTCACCTCCTGTCTCTCTCAGATCTTCAAATCATCTATTCTGACCCACTGATTACAAAACCCCTGAAAACCAGAAAAAGTTCAGAGATGGAATTTTTCTGATGTAACTCATCATTACAGACAACTTGGCTGATTTAGAGAGATCATGTAATTAAATAAGAAGAAAAAAACCCACAGACTTCACGCACAGCTTTTCTATTAGTGAATTCTTGGCAGAACTGGAAATAAAACTTATTCGAAAGCAAAGATAACACACACACACTGTTACGGGTGATGGCTGCAAAATGTTGTTTGAGAGATAACAAGAGGTACACCTGCAGCCTATGCCACAGGTGGCCTCAAACACACATTACACACATCTTAACCATATATATGCTTGCACACATCTGCCGCTCTATGCTAGCACTTACCAGGAGCCTTTTAGTACAGCAAGCTTGTGGGGACTGGTGGGATAAGGGCTAGATGGTACGGTATTTTTAGAATACATGGAGAGCGTCAAAATTATAGCAAGGGGCAGCACTTTGCTAAAATTCACTGGCAAGAACAATGTGTGAGTTCAAAACTACAGCCTCAAGCACAGCTGGAAAAAATCTGTGAGAGTATTCTCAGCCCCAGCACATAGAGAATATTACTGGGGCATCAGAAACGCCAGGCAATCTCTCTGCCGCCTACAACGCAATCCTGTGGATGGAGAACAAGCAAACCATTGGTTGTAGTAGGAGACTAGATGCCTAGGGCACGATTCAGTGCCTACGCTTAGGTACCTCATGATGTTTTGAGAGACCCTGGGTTTTCTAAGGCATCTAAACAGGACTGACGCATGGGGATGGTGAAGCCAAGCAGGGTGCGTCCCAGTACCTCATACAGCACTAAGTGCTTATACACGAGCCGCTGCATGAGGCCTTTTCATACACATGCAGGCACCTACATCTCCGCATCCAAACGCAGGCGCTCTTCATAGGGTGACCAATATTATACTCTTAAAAGAATTATTAAAGTTTTCCCAGTTTATCACACCTTCAGCATATTGGTACGGGTAGTTTAAATTAGAATAAGTACCTCAACTAGTGTGCCATACCAAACCACTAAAAGCAGGTAGGACAGCACTCATGGCACCATTTGTTCCTAAAGGCAAAAAATTGTACTTGAGCTAAACACATAGACAAGTCTTGGGGGAGACATTGTGTCAAAGCTAAACGTTGTTTTTCCACCCCAGACTGAGTGCCAAAATTAAAAATTTACCTGTCGCTTACTCTTCTTCTATAGAGAGCTCTGCGAATAATCAGATGAACCAGCGGCCAGACTGCTGACTGCGCATACAAGAACACAAATCATCTCTTTGGGAGAAGAGAGTGGAAGAGAGGTTTGGGAAGACTGTTGGAACAACCAAAAGCAGCATGTAGTATGTGCAATTTTGATTAGTTACGGATGACGCTTTCCACATATGTTGAGAGCAGTAACTAAACAGTTTAGCCCCTCCATCTATCACACTCCTCTTTCTCATTTGCCTTGGTAAACTGTAACAGTAAAGAAACACTGTCCATCATACTGAGCTTCAGACAAATTCTTATTTTACAGTCTACCTCCATTTCAATGTGTAGAAGTTCCTGAAAGACAATTAAATTATTGCCAAGATGATGAGGAGTGCCGATGAGATGTTGTCGTAATACTACTCAGACATACTCAATACAGCGAAAACTTGACTCCTTGTCTGCCAACAGAACACAGCCAAAGTAAAACGTTTCTCACCATCAGTATTTGCCACTTATGTGGATCAGGGCTGCATGAGTCAGAGGCTGAAGGTGCAGAAGCCGAAGAGATAATTCCCCTCTAAAGATAGCGGTACTGGCTATAATTGGACTGTCTGCCATCCCAGCAAACAGGTTAACCGCAGTCACGTGTGCCCATCTTCTGAGCAACACCAAACAGACTATCCAACACAAAGCTCTTGAGAAAAAAAGGCAACCAGGTGGTACAATTGGTGGTCTTCTACATTTATATGCTTTCTAGTTAATAAACTAGGAGTCTAGTATTTTTAGTGCCCTGTAAGTACTTTCTGAGCTTTCCATGCAGGAATCCAATGCTTAAGTTCCACTGACACGGAATACAAAAAAATAATTGAAAAAGTATTTGGGGACCATATAAAAAGATCGCAGCACCACATCCTGCCCTTAGTCCTGAATCAGAAATGCCCCATAACCTTCCTTTCTCTCTCCCCAACATTCCTGCAAGTTCATCAGTGCTGTCCCGCTCCTGTACCTCATTTGCAAGAAAAATAACATTGAAATTAGTATGTCACATATGCTGTACCAACAAACACCCAAGTCGCTTTACCCGCTGTTAAACCTCAGCTTTCTTTATATACTGTCACTTGCTGATTGTACTTCCACACTATGTCTTACTTTGAATGCGAGTGCTTTTGGCACCAACTTGACATGTCTTATTTGTCAGGAAAGCAACATGCATACCTGTAGTGCTCTATAAATAGCAACTGTTTTGAAGAACACATTTATTTTCTTGCCCAAAGGTGAGCTGTAACCCGTAATGTTACAAACAAGACCCTGACTGAAAACTGACTGTTTTGAATTACCTGGGGAAAAGACTGAAACAATAAGAAAGATGCAGCAAGAGGAAAAACAAATTGTGATCATAATAAGGAATGAAAGGAGGGTAACAGCAACAACAGAGGGAAACTTAAGTCTTGAGGAAGCACTGAGAGACAAATCTTCCAGGGACTCTGGAATACACCTCAAATGCAGAGCAAAAAGCAGTAGTGGCTCACTATAATTTGGGAGTGACATTATCGCCCACTACTTTAACAGTTTGCCCTACCAGACCTGGAACAGGAGCAGAGTGTTGACCCCTTCCGTAAGCACTCATCGTGGATTCACAGCATAGCTGCATTAACAGCAAAGTCAGGAATAAGAAAGCGAATGAAAAACCGAAAATCCTATTTTGTATTTTACTGTATCCATGATGGACATGCATAGGCCAAGCTTGAAAGCTCAATCAGTTCTCCTAACCAACTATATGGCTGCTAAAAGATGCTGCTCTTTCCTCACTTGCGGCCATCCTGGAAGCACTTTAAAACAGACGAAAGCAACGACTTTCATGACCAGGTCACAGATTACATTTTGTAGCAAATTACTTAACAATAACATACCTCAATCATTTGCACAGGCTTAAATTGCTTGACACAATTCACGGACTGATCTAGCTGTCATACACGGAACGCACTTCACTCTTGATCTTTAAAATGGCACCGGCACTTTGCACAGAGAAAAGACCACTTCTCAGAAAAGCATGCAACCCACCTCCATTAATCCTATTTGGTTGCTGCTCTGGAGTTTGGGCTTGAGGAGAGTAGTAGGGCTGCTGATAAGTATTTGAAGGGAAGTGTGGGGAGGTAGGGCTCCTCCTGCAGTCCCGGATACTGGAGAAAGTCTGTGAGTGAGGAATCCCTTTCTGGAAGGGGGAGCAGCGAGTCAGCCGTGGCTGTGGAGGCGGGAGGTGGTCAAACTCTTCTTCATCCTCAAGACTATAGCGATCGTATTCCTGGTCACCGCACGTCCCTTTCTTTCCCGCATGCAGAGAGACGCTCGAACTGTGCCTTGACACAGATGCTGAGGTTGAAGCATAATCTTGCCTAAGGCCTGTAAATTCCAAGAAGACAATGAGATTCAGCTTCTGCTAAGTGATTAACTCTTAACAAGCACTTCAATCTTGAAAACTAAGCAGGTAAGTAGACATAACTGTACAGCAAGAATTGGATTTACAGTGTCGCTAGGCTGAAGATCTGAGGTAGGATTCATCTGATCTAACTTTCAGCATCTACCTTTCAGGCATCTAAGCCTGAATTATTTCCCTCGAGATCCCTTTTTAATAAAAAATAAAGAAAGAATACAGGCATCTCCAAAATGCAGTACCTGTGCGATGTCTTAGATGCCTCTCTTAACATAAGATGCGTTGCCTTCAAGAGGCACCTATTTCTCTGTCAATAGAAAGACTACATAAGTATTAAGTATTTAACTTTTAAACACTCTTAATTAGAGGAATTAACATTCAGTCTATTAGTTTTCCAAGTTATTGATATTAAACATTTATATTCATGCAATGAAAATGCTGACAATGACACTTCCTAAATTTATAACCCATGTAAACATTCTGGCTCTCCAACCTCCCTGAACCAGAATTAGTTCCTGCTACCAGCCGGTCTCATGGGCAAGGCTTAATGGTAACACAGCTGTGTTTTAGACAGGTAGGCATCCTACCACCCTCTTCTCAGAAGACCATCCCACTACCAGCACTGCCCCAGAAGAGCACGTTTGCTCTGGGTCAAGTGAGAGGGAAACATCCACATCCCTTGTACATCCCCCACTTTTCCCAGCTGCACAGCAGCCAGGGAAAAAGGGGATGTACATCGCATTTCCAGGGGCCGAGTAACTCCGTCAATAGCTGTGGATAACAACTTCTATTTACAAAAAGTCCTCAGCTTTGACAGATGTCTTCGCTATCATAATGAAAACTTCATAATATTCCATCCTCTCCCTCTTGAGTGGGAGCTTCTATTCGTGGCTGTGAAGACAGCGTGCCTGTGTGCACATATAATACTATCCCTTTCCACGGGATTAAGAGGACAACTGTCACATGCTCAAACATTTGGTACCAGCTGGTTATTACAAGGATGAGATACAACCATTACACCTGACACAGATTAGAAGAAAAACAGTGTTTTTCTTTCCATTTTACCTGATTCTTTAAAGAGCTAAGTACCTGAAGTCTTTTCTAAACCTCAGTCTGAAGGAGACGAGGGCAGCTGTCATTTAAGTAACACAATCCTTTTTGTCTTTGATAGTCATAATTTGCACTTTAAACAAAATTCTTATCACTTTCACATAATATCAGAAATTTTCCAAGCTGCGACCACACAAATTTGCCAGCTGAGAATTCAGCTATCTTGGAAAGTCTCACACTTGGTAATTTCTCTGCTGAACATAACGAGTGCTACTAGATGCTCAGCGAGTTTGCCTGCTGACAAGCGATCGCTCCAGCCTGCTCACTCTGGTTGCTGCAGCCAAATCGCATGTCTAATTTCTTCTTCACATTTTTTCTTTATTTCATTTAGTCACTTATTACTTGGCATTTTCCTTCAGTCAGCATCTCTGAATTTCTCTTGTTTTTCATCTCATCATTTCCTCCTTGATGCCTCACTTGGCACTAATAGGAAGGGAGAACGATACTGCACTTACTCGCTGAGTGACTTCTAAGTCAAATGCCTTTTATTTATGAATAAAGACGTTTTCCAAAAATGACTATCAAGACAAACTATAATCTATGTCAAACAAACTTCTGGGCTCAGATTTGTGCATAATCACTAGTCTTAAACCGAAACACTAAATTTAAATGCCCCAATTCAGGACTTAAAGAGGAATTCATTTCAAAATTGATCTGACAATTAAGAAAATCAAAGTAGGGGCAAAAAAACCCATGAGAGCTGCTTATTTTTTTCCTTTCTCACGAAATGTATGCATGATAAGAATGCTTTAGCATCTGCCCTCCCCACAACTAGAATAATTTTAATTACTGTGGTAAGACATTAAAGAACTTCTAAATCTAAATGTGGTCAATGGGTATGGAGCTACCAGTTGAGATTCAGTGATATATAAGCATCAGATTTTGAAAGATGCAGTACCATTAACCTGAACTCAACAATGTGTGCGTTTTTCCATCTGCCATTCAAGAGGTGAAACCTTCTACGAAAGATCCAATTGACCAAGACCAGACTGGAGCCGTTTTGACTGTTACGGGAAGTCTTCCTCAGACTATTTTGAAAAATTTAAAAAGCCACCTACTCTCCTCCTGTAGACGAGCCATGATCTGAACATCGGTGAGGTCCTGCAGCTTGTATCCCATGGAGATGGAATCATCCTCCAGCTCCGAGGTGCTCAGTTCACTGTCTACTGATGACTGTGGGCTCAAAGGGGAACTCCTAGAAATGTAACCTATGTAAGAAAACATAACCTTTAGTCTGTGAATATGTCTGGCCATATTTCATTCATGGCTATCTGCCCTTCGTGTTACAGTAGCTTAAAATACTTTCTGTATAACAGATAAAAATTTTCAGAAGTGTAGCGCAATTCACTAACAAAAGTAAAGGGCTTTGATACTTGTGAGAAGTAGTAAGTGTAGTAATGAATCATGAATTCCTCTGCTTGTTCCTAAAATGGCATCACATAGCCCAGACAATGAATAATTTACCCAATACAGTTCTGATACAGCTCAGATTAGTGTAGTCTAAACACATCTGCGTTTGAATCTTTCTTATGGGACTGTGGTTCTCCCTACTCTGTTCTGAAAAGCAAGCACGTATGTGTCACCAACTTCTGCTCAGTACTCAGATTCCACATCAGAGTCATTCATCTGAATGTTACTGGTTTTTAAATTGTTTATAATCATCAGATAAATCAATTTGTAACAATGAAGACTGAACATTATGCAACAACAGAGAATGCATTGCCTCCTTTACAGAGCTACCTTTTGGAGAGGGCTCTGGATTCTACTTTCTCCCTGCATGATAGTAAAACAAACTAAATTGCAATCAGTTGCACGACCTAGTTGTTGCCCAACTTTAAAGAAAAATCCTTCAACTAAAACACTACATCACTTTCTAATAACCTCTGGACCACTAGGAGCTCACAGCCCGCAGGGCAAGAACCGCTGTGACTACGGCTCATCCGCTGTGCTTGTATGACAGATGTGTTTGCATCCTCCAGCACTGCTCAAAGCAGCCACCTAAAACTCATCCTAAATTCAGCTCTTCTCTAATAATACCTCCAACAGAAAAGGACACGCAGGGGATCACTTCGGTTTGGAAGGATTGTAAGGAGTAAATGTTACAATGGTCCTCAGGATTTTGCAGCAGTTAAGTAACATCTGTGCCCTTTTGCAGCAGCAGTGGGAAGCTAAACAGGATACTTGGGGGTATCTCAAATAGCATGAGATGCCTTAATTTGGGGACTAAACTACATCCCCTTGAATAGGTGAGCTTAGACATCTCACTCACACACAGACACCTACACCGGGTGTTCAGACCAGAGCTGTATCTCACCCACAGGGCCCATATCCCTAACAGGGCTTTCTGCACTGATTTCACGTGTTGTAAAGAAAATTGCACGCAGATCAATGTGACATTGACATTCCTTAGACCACACCTGCTCCTGCCAGCAATAAAGTTTTAATGTCTCTTCCCCAGAAGATTGTTTTCTCCACTGCACCTTAAGAGAAGTAACAGAGATAAAGTGACTCCTGACAACTCTTTGCAATTTACAGCCCATAGAAAGGTTGTATTTTTCCTAAAACTTCTGTGTTCCCTGAAAATTAGTGACAAACATAAAATAAATCTTGGATAGCAGCAACAATGCCAGCTTGAAAACAGCCGTGATTCTGCGGGCTATTTTCACAATAGGTAAGTTCTCCCTGCAACTTCATTACACAGCTGCACAATGTTTCTGTAGGCATAACGAAGGGGAACAGTAAGGTTGAAATGAGCAGTAAAGGGTAGACAAAGCTGGGGTCTGTTTAAGGTGACACAGTTGCAACTACACTCTCAATTAAATCATTGAGAAACAGGCTCTGTTTACTAGCGTTGCTCTCCTATAACATGCTGTGTAACACAGAACATAAGCTACGCTACTAGTTAATTGCCAAATTTTGGGTCATTTAAAAAAAAAAAAAGCTTTCTTGCAGATGAGCGTCTATATACAAACATCCGAACGGTGTATTGCTGTTAAATGCTAGCAAGATTAGATTAAATCAAGCAATTTTGTAAGCACCGTAAATCAATAAAAAGATAAGCATTACCTGTCCGTTCAGGTGTTAGTATTGCTTTACTGGAGGTTTTAGAGAAGCTGGGACTATTAAAGCCATTGGTATATGGGGTGAGTCTCGCAACAGGACTATAGGGAAAAGCCAAGGAGACAGGCGTAGAGAAGAGGTTCCGCCATCGGCTAGCTGTTACAGATGCGAGGGAGGAGGGGGAAGAAAAAAAAAAAAAAGATTTATGGTTATAAATAGAATAGTGCTGTTAGAGAGAAAAATCATGTCATCTTAATCTCTTCATTATACATTTTTTACTTAAAGGAAAACAATGGTCAAAGTTCAGCAGCAGAACAGAGGATCAGCACAGCCTTCTACATGTAAAAGTGTACTCCAAGAAGTTTTCTAGCAACTATGTCTTCTTAACCATTTTCTACATATACACCATTTTGGTATATATTTATCACATACAGCACTGGATGCCAACACACAAAGTAACAGAGGAAGTAAAAACCACTACAGTTAATAAACACAGATGAAATTGGTAGTGCTCTTCAAGGAATTGTTCATGGCAATCAATCATCACACAATTGAATTAGCAGTTAAATTATCAGTTATGGGAGTTTAGAGACATAGCAGTAAAAGACGCTTAACCATCAAGTGCTAAAAACAACTATAATCCCATAGCAAGCTTCTAAGCTACCATATTTTCCCTTCTCTTTTTACAGCATTAAATTCCTGATTACATAAGCATGACATTTTTTTCCTCCCACTGTTTCTGGAGGATCAACCAAATAACAGAACAGGGCATCTCTCTTTCTACATATTGCTTACAAGAAGCTTGCAAGGCATCTGGTCTGCTCAGTAACATCACAAAGAGTTCAGAGTAAGCAAAAAAGCTAAAGGCTTATTTAGTTTACATTTGCTCAGCTCATCCAGTAAAATATGAATGTAACTGTCCTTTGGTTTGCCGATTTTTTAACACACGTTCAAAATGTAAAATAAACAATATCCACATGCTCTTCAGAAAATAAATAAGTATTAAGAGATAAAGTTGTTTTAAGTAAAAGGAAAAGGCAAAATTTTAAAAATGAAAATTTCGGAGAACCCATTCAGATACAAGCAAAGTCTGTACAGATGAAAAACAAATGACACTATCGCATGTTTATTTGTGACAGAATCTATTTTGTCCTTACAGATGTTATGTACAGTGATGCAAGGGAGGGAGCTAGGAACAGACCTATACCTAGCTTAGAAATCAATGGCATAACCTTGATGCTCAGCAGGGGTACTTCACTGTGTCAGATGCTGCAAACTGGTATTCAAAAGTAGAGGGGCCCAAAAGCCCTCAAAAGCTGTTCTCCATCACATGGCTAGTTAGTACCACAAATCTGCAGCATTATTTGGACCTGTTGATCCAGCTGTTTTAAACACAGATACTCAAATAACATTCAGACCCTCTCTATTTTAAAACCTTACCATCACCAGAATGATTTAGCAAGACATACAGACTTTATTCTTCCTTCTTGCTAACGTCAACACCGCGCAGCCGTGGGAACAGCAGGGAAGTGCATCTCATTGGCAGGCTGTCCTCTCATCCTTGCCACCTGAGAGGATGCCCAAGGAAGTGCTGGAATCACTATCCCTGGAGGTATTTAAAAGACGGGTAGACGTGGTGCTGAGGGACATGATTTAGTGGTGGTTTGGGCAGTGTTAGGTTTATGGTTGGACTCAATGGTCTTAAAGGTCCCTTCCAACCTAGGCAATTCCATGATTTTTGGAGTAATCGGTTTGCTGTCAGTCCAAAAGATGCTATTTCCCCCCCTACTCCTTTTCCTTTGACTCACTCAAAGGTACGCCTGGGTTTGTAAGGAATAAGTAGCCTTTTCTACTCAGTGCTTGGAGTGAAGGCACCAGCACAAAGCAGTCTGCTGGGGAAGGGGAGTACCTGCAAAGCTCAGACTCTGTGGGAGGGAGCTAAACTACCGAGTAGTAAGACACAAAAATGCAAATTGTGATCTTTGCTGTCCCCTCATCACAGAATTATTGCAATTCCCTTGTTTTTCATGATTCCAGTTCCTTCAAGCTTAAAGAAATCTAAAAGGTCTGAGATCTTAACTAGGAGCAACGTCAGCACTGCTTCTAGGAAATTGCTCGACACCAAACAGCACAACACCGACTTCCAGGCACTTCCTTAACACTCACCAACACCATCAGTTTGAAAGTCAAGCACGCAAGTGTTCCAGGACAACAAGCCGAGCAAACATAGATGGACACAACTCTACCAACTAGTAATTGACGCAGATCACTGGGGATAAGATTAACTCACAAGGAGTTAATAATTGCAAATTGGTTTGAGGCGTTCATTGAAAGAAATGCACGCGACAGAGTAGATCTCAGTGTCACGTCCACAGCTAATGTTTGTCACCTCCACTAGAATCCCTCAGTAAGGAGCAAGGGATGACAGGTCCTTGCGATTTTATTTTTACGCCTAACACAAGATCCTGTTTTGTAGCAGCCTGATCATTTGCCAGGCCAATTAGCTGCCAGCGTGTTCTCACCCCCAGATGTGGTCAACCGCACAGCACAAACAAACACCATTCATCACTCTCTACAATAACTGCTGTGAGCCGGGCCGCTAAGCACAAGGCAACAGTTACCACGACTATGAAAGCAAGAGCCCACATGAAGAATATAATTAGTATTTATGGCAAACCAGATTCCAAACTCCTCCTTCAACTCGTACGTGTTCTTAAGGAAAGGTGCATGAGGAAGCCAAGAAAGTCTATTTCTCTATATACTAAACCTCCAGCTATACCAATCTAAAATAGCTCCATTTCTAGAACTTTTGCCAATGTGCCTAACATAAAACTTCCTAGGTTTGAAGCATCAGCAAGGGATTGACACTTTAGGCGTACAATTAACTCCATTATTTAGGATCAAATATAGAAAAAAGTCTTCATTAGGTTTCAAACGGAAGTATCAAAGTACATATTGAGTACGTCTGCAGTATTAACAAAGACAGCAAAATTAAACTTACTGAAATCTTGTGCTTAATGCCACAAAGAGGAGCAACTGAGGGAACTGGGGTTGTTTAGCCTGGAGAAAAGGAGGCTGCGGGGAGACCTTACCACTCTCTGCAACTACCTGAAAGGAGGTTGTAGAGAGGTGGGGGTCGGTCTCTTCTCCCAAGTAACAAGTGATAGGACAAGAGGAAATGGCCTCAAGCTGCAACAGGGGAAGTTTAGATTGGATGTTAGGAAAAATTTCTTCACCAAAACGGTTATCAAACATTGGAACGGGCTGCCCAGGGAAGTGGTGGAATTGCCATCCCTGGAGGTATTTAAAAGATGGGTAGGTGTGGTGCTGAGGGACATGGTTTGGTGGTGGTTTGGGCAGTGTTAGGTTTATGGTTGGACTCGATCTTAAAGGTCTCTTCCAACCTAGGTGATTCTGTGATTCTATACAGGAAGCAAGTATTGCAGCCACCCAGGCAAATATGTATATTAATACAAAATTTGTAAAATCCAAAGCCTGCGCAATAGATAGTAATTTTAGGAAAGTTATTTTGCTCCAAACTGATTATGAGACTGCCCTGGTTAGCACGGTAAGACACCACTATGGTATGCATGGATTTGCTCTTTGTTACCCATTCCCGGTAGGCTGTTTCCAGAGAATGAGACAATGCTGTTAATACCTTTATTTTAAATGTAAAAGCCCTGCTGTTAAGCTCTGAATTTTACAATATTTGTAGTTTTTTCTAAAAGCCCCAACTCTGGTTGCCCACAGATGAAATAAGAAACTCGGGTACCTTTAAAAAAACACAGGAAGTTCCTAACTCGCATTGAATAGAAACATGAATAATCCTGCTCTGAGCACCTTACACTGAAGATGCACTGAAGGAAGAAAAAGTACCAGCCATGGAAAGGAAGCAGGGGCATCTAAAGAGCCATCAAAAGAAAAGACGCCAAAAAAATCCATTTGATTTACTGACAGCAAAGAGTTAAATGCATTAGCAATCTGGCTTCTTGAAGCGTGAAACCCTTGACCTTTCACACCAACAAAGGAACTAATATTGTCTAATACAATAAGCACAAATTGTCCCAGTCTAAGTCTACAGTTAGATTGCAAGTGCCCAACTTTTCAGGTATGATTTCCTTGGTTTCAATCAATTCTTAGTTAACTAAACTGCTGATAACATACTGTGTTACACGATGTATAATGTAATACCTTTAAAAAGGACTTGTCAAAATGACTACACAATTGATCAAATAAAACTTCCCTTTAAAAAAATAAAATCAGCAAGAAGTGAACCTGTTCATAACTTTAAAATATTTACTAACACAACTGAAGATTAAAAAACTAATTAAGACCTTATTTTTATAACTTCCCTGGAGATATCAAAATGCTAAAATAGACAAGAATAGTAACTTCACATAGAAAAATATGAGCAACTACATAAACACAAATATTCACTCCTGTGAATAATCAGCATTTGATAAGAACAGATGGAAAATTTCACATGAAGACCTGAACAAGTAAACATCTACAAAACTCCATGGCTCAAAAGGAACAGAGCACCCCACAAAACCAGAGCATGCTGTACTGTATCTAAAGCAATTCCTTTACTAAAAGCAATTTCTCATTTAAGCTGCATAAGGTACACAATTTCTAAACATATACAGAAGCATGTTTTTGAAAGTGAAGATGAAATTTGCTTTTCAAATCAATGGGAACATTCATAAGCTGGGACACCAGGAATAAACAGCACAGATTCTCACGACGTTTTTTGTGGGGTTACAGCGATGTAAACAGAGACAGATCAAGTATAGATCCTGTACTTGATAAATCAGATATACCTATTTATATATAAATATATTTCTATATTTTAATATGATAATTATATTAAAATTTATATACTTTATATATAGTTTATATAATATAATAGAAATAATACACGATATAAACATTCTACAATATTTATATGANATTCTAATTTATATATTTATAAAAGATATAAAAATATAAATATATTTATATATATACACATAGGACATTATTAACTAAGGATATCAGGGTTTACAAGAAACCCAAAGAAGTACGTGCACATTTTTAAAACACCTTCAATTTTCATAACTCCATTATGAAACTCGTAACTCAGCTTAACAGAACAGTAACTTACTGTCACACTAAGCAGCACAAATAAAAATTTTTTTTGGTATAAACACAGAAAACAATAAAGTCTTAAATAACTGTTTTATTACTCAATAACCATACTAAATCCTATCTGAGGTGCTGTCTAGCTTGTTTATTCACTCAATTAGCTGAAGTTTTATATAGGCCTTCAGGCTAGAGTCAAAAACACTCTTTAAGCTTGAGCTAAAAATAAAATAAATTGCACACATGCAGATAGTTGCATACGGATACTAATTACACAGCCTGAACGAAAACCCTCTTCTGAGACAGCAACTGGAGGAACATTTACAGTGCTGTCAATCCCGTCACTGCAAGTTTTGAACACACGGCGCTTTCCACAGAGTGGGAAACCCAACCCACTTCCCCGGCACGTCCTGCAGATGCGCCGGTGCAGAGCAGCCACGCTTAAAAGCAAAATATCTTTCTCTCTCTCAGCAATAAAATGCACAGTCCCGCGCAGGAAACGGAATTATTTTGTTGATCACGGCAGAAATTCAAGAGCGCTAGAAGGGAACTGAAACCGCTCTCTGAGAATATCTAGGAGGTGTCACCTCAGTGAGCATATCTACTGTCTCCCAAAGATGGGTATTTACCCTTCACTTTCGGTCCCTGTAAAACAGGGACTCAGAGTCTGAAAACCCCTCCGGCAGTTAGACCTACATCTGGGAACAGACAAGTGGCTAGCATGTTTGAAAAGACAGCCAGAGGACAAGGAGAAGAAGGTAGTCCCGCTACTCACTCAACAGTGCCACTGTTGGGATGCTTGCCCAGGAAGCCACTGCTCACCAGCCTGAAGAGATTTACTTGGGTCCCTGGAAAACCCAGAGCTCCTGTAAGAACCTGAAGCAGGCTGAGGTAGAAGGGAGGTGCTAGATACATAACTGCAACTGACGCTGTGGTGCCACCACTTAGGAACGGATCTTTAGGCAGCTAAGATTTCAAAGCAAAGCCTAAGTAGATACTGTCTTTCAAGTACCTCAGTAGCTCCCAAACACATGGACCTTAGAAGCACATACAATCCTTAGGTCTGCTTCACAGGGTGAGGCGTTCAGCTTCTGTGCTCAAAACAGAACAATTGTAACATCTTCCAGGGTTTATTTGAACCTGGTGCTTCACAGATTTCCTTTGCAAGTCCCAAAAACTTATTTCTTTTTGAAAAAATCTGTGGTTTTATTAGTTACAAGATTACAAGTTCAGGGCCCAAGACAGCAATGTTTTCAGCTCTAGTAACTACGAGTAAGAGTATTGAGTCGTACCTGTAAAACTGGAAGTTAGTCTGGGGCACGTACACATTCCCATCTTGCTGGATGCTATTGTACTGTGAACATCTCAGCTTTTCAAGCAGCACACCTCTCGTGCCAGTCTCCCACAGCCATCAGTCGTGGTCATCTCAACGGCTTGTACGGTTTCCTAACCATAGCTGGAGCTCCCTCAGCCATCCAGCTAGTGGTAGAAACTTTGCCATCAGCACAGAGCTACACTTCATATGTTTAATGCACATTTTTAGTCACACTGAATCTGTTATTACCTAAAAGCATTTCCCTGCACTGCCATATCCAGCTCACAAAATGGTCTTGGGGTTTGTTTGCTGTTTCTGTCCCTTGATTTCTTGGTCAAGAGAGGCAAAGCACCACCTCTTCCCCAGCTGCAACCATCACAGAGACAAACCCCCTCAGTGTAGACTGCACAAGGGGACTCCTTTTGAAAATCAGTAAATAGAGGTCTCCAAAATATGTATACATCCTTATCCTTGAACCTCCATAATTAGACTACAACAACCAAACAAACATATGCCAACATTTTGCTTTGGTTCTGGTTTCCGACACTAAATCCTACGGTTTCTCAAGCTCTTAACAGAGGTCAGCTAGTGAGAAACTACATGGCAATAAAATGTCTTCATTTGATTGTCTTATGCAAGAATGTAATTTCTCTACAAAACTAAGTTTTCACAGTGGTTTTAATAGTCAGTATACAGGATTGTCATGTAAATAAGAGATTTAATACTCATTTCATGCTACTTTACAATAATAAAAAGCAATCAAGCTCAGCTTCAAACATCTAACAAAAACAACTGTTGTCATAGTTTGACCACACAGTGACAGCTGAGAAGGAGCTAATAAAGATTGCCCACTTTCCTCTAAGCCTAGGAAAACTGAAAAATAATGTTAGTTTTAAGAGTATGTAGGAACTTTCATTTTAAGAGTATGTGAGAACTGGGAGTACCTGAAAAAGTTTCTTTCCCAATTCATTCACATAGAGCAAGTCCTTTTTTGAAAAATTATAGAAAATAACCTAATATTACTGTAGAATGAGAAAGCAGTTCAGTTGGTATGCACTGGTATACAGAACTGCAACAATACCTCAAGAGCTGCCCCAGCAAAAGTAGCACAGACCTCTTTTAAAGGTACAATCAGAAAGTCTATCTAAATTGCAGTAGTTTCTAGGACTTTCAGCTAGCACAGCAAAGCAATGAAATCAGCAGTGGTGTTTTGGCATACTGCAACTGGTGACAAAAATGTAAATCTAAGTAAGGTTCAGGAATTACACACTTTGCCTGACATATTCCAGTTGTGCCAATGATCACCTATCAGTGTGAGCTGGGAAGATTTATATATTTTTCAAGACAGATGCACAACTACTCTTTTTCAAAAGAATTCAGTGAAAGGCTGACCTGAAAATTGTGTTTGGACACATTACCTACTGAAAAAATGTCCCCGCTGCTTTCCGGCTGCCAGTGTGTTGAAGGGCAGAGAGACTCTAACCACCATTCTCTGACCTAACTTCGTCATAAAAATGATTTTATGACATCAAAGTATTCAAAAGACTAGAAACGAAATGGAATTGAAAAGTATGAGCTACCTCCTACAGAACTCCTACATAAAAGAATACTGCGCCTTAGCTATGTGCTTTGGA
>VYXH01009535.1:86092-159920 GCA_013397275.1 Burhinus bistriatus
GGGGCCGGCGCCGCTGCCTTTCACCTCCGCCATCATCGCCGGCTTGAGCAAAGCAGCCTCCATCCTGCCGGCCCACCGCCGCCGGCACCTGCTCCGCCGCGCCGCCGGAGGGCAGCGCCCGGCCCCCGCGGGAGGCGGGAGACGCCGCTCGCCGCCCTGGGGGCCCCGGTCCTGCGCTTGGCCGCCGCTTCTTACGCCTCCCGTCAGCGGCGAGGAGGAGGAGGCGGGTGGGATCCCCTCCCACTCCGGCAGCCGGAGCGCAGCGCACACGGCGGGAACAAAGAGCCGCCCGGCTCCCCCGCCATCCGCCCAAGGGGAAGGGGCGGTGGGGGAGCTCGGCGGGGAGCCCCGGGGGTAGTAGGGCCGCCTCGGTGCGGGGCTTTAAACAAAGGTGCCTTCCCCCGCCCCAGCCGCGGGTTGGGTCTGGGCCAGGGCGCCGCTCCGCTCGGGAGCCGTGTAATGAGAGCCTGGTGGTGCCAGGGTTGTAATTATGCAGATTGAAAGTGTGATGGGAATGGGAATGGCGAATAGAGGCTTTGTGGGGCTTGAAAGGAACGAATTCAGCCAAAAGCGGGCGTTTGTGGCTTTACAAGCGTGCTGATTCTGGGAGTTTTGATTCATAGCGAGGGAAGCGACGTATTTTTGAAGGTGCGGTGCTGGTGAGGCAAGATGACTGAACCAAGCGTAGCAGAAAGCTGCATAACTACATAACTGTTTATGTAGAGGAGAACCTCTGAGATGAAAGGTGCCCTTGTATTGAAATGACTTCCTTAAACATAGTCCAGGTACATAGATGAGTTTGTAACGTTCAAGCCTCGAGAGAGGGATGAACGACGTTCATTCGTGGTAGTGTTTTTGCATTGTCCTTCTTCGCCCAGTACTGAGAGAAACCATTGCTTGTGTCCCTTCCTCCCACCGAGCAGGTGAGCAGAGAGTCAGTGTTGCCCGAGGCAGCTCAGCCATCATACAGCCCTCATCGGGGTCGTTTCCCCTGGCTACATTTACAGGGGACAGCCTCCTAAGTGACCGTCCCGAAGTCTCCTAAAGCTCTGGTATGAAATAGGGAACAAATCTCCAGGAAGCATGTTAGTTAAGTTGCTCAGCCAGCCGCTGGTAAGAGCTATCAGTCGGTCGCTACCCAGTTACTTGAGCATCAGCTTTGGGCAGAGTAGTAGCAGTAATGGCCACCACTGCCTTCACGGTGCTTCATCAATGTCCCAGATTTCTCCTGTAGGGAGGGACAGACGCTAATGCTCCATTCAGGGCGTAAGTCAACTTTGAAATCATCCGGCCTGTCACGGTTTTCTCTCTTTTGTTTATAGCCTGGAAACTTTCTTCTGCACATGCACAGGACAACGGCACTATTGTTTGTCGGTCTTTTAAGCGCTCTTACACGTGCAAATAATAACAACTGGTGCGACAAGAATGGCTGGAACGGAAGCTACAGCACAGCACAAAGCACTGACTTCCAGATAGCGTGACTTTTGTCACTGAAGAGAATAAATGTAGCCCCCAGTGTACTAGATCGCAACCAGATAGCGATTAAGCCGAAACTTTTGTTTGGTCTCCTCTGTCTCTATGGAAGAAAGGAGTGGAAAAATGCTGAAAGGGTAAAAACCACCTGGCCCCAATTCTACCATGCATCATCAGAGTGAGTAACATAATCCAGTTTTCACTACTACAGATAGCTGTAATCTTTATTCCCATAAGTAAAAGAAGAATTGAGTTTCTACATGTTTAGCCCCGGGCAAGAGGCATATATCTCAGGTTGTTATCACTAATAAAGGTACTAACCTGAATTCTTAGAAATGTCTATGTTAAGCCAGTAAGATTGTATAGTGACGAAAAAAGATAATTAGCAGCATATGCAATATAGAGTTTATTAGACACCAGTAATGAAAATAAAAAAAGCCAAGAAGAAGTTTATGATAATGTCAGTGCTGGATGATGCACTAAGGCAGAGGAAATACTCGAAAGAGATTTGAAATGGAAGAAGTACTTTTTCTCTTTGAACCAGGCAAGCAAAGTTATTGAGTGGACCAGCAAAACCATCAGGAAATGGGTATCTGATTTTTTCAGTTGTCAGAACAGGAACATGACAGTGTGGTCAGGATATTTAATCAATAAAAAAATCTAATGCAGACACCAGTTTGGAGATACATCGGGAGGCACATTTGGAGACACACTACAGCATGTGGCATCATGGCACAGGATCTTAAGGGTCACCATGGAAATGCTTGAGCTCACTTATGAGTAAAAGTAGTTGCAAATTTTCAACTGCCTCCTACTGTTGGTGCTGCCTATACAAATGTTGCCTGCGAACACTTTTTTGGGCCGAGTTCCCAAGGAGAAAAAGCTTAGGACTGAGCATAGTGCTTTAGCACGGGTACAAAATCTTTTCCAGGCAGTTCAGATCAACTGATCACAGGCAGGATCTGGCTCGTTACATCTCATCCCCCAAAACGGTCCAGAAGGTTGGCTCTTCGTTGAGTGGGACTGCTTTGAGCCTAATTCCATCCAGTAGTATGGTAGAAAAGAGCTTAAACTTGTGCATGCTTCAGCTACCATGCTCACGGTCAGTGTAAGAGACCCCGTCTTTTTTCCAGGCATTTCTTGGACGAGTTGATCTAGTAAAGGGTAAAAATCCCTTTCACTGTGTTGTGTTTGTTGCTCTATTTTAAATGTACATGTAATTTCACTGGCAATGTAGCTTCATGTAGAGATGCTGGCAGGTACAATGTGTGTTCTCAAACACACTATCTCATGCTCGTCCTGCTGGCCTGCTTGTCTTCTGCAAAGATGGTTTAAACACCTTAGTCATTAAAATATTTGACGTAGTTGTTTGGTTTTTTTAAAACACAAATTATTCTCCCCCCAATATTGACATTACTATAAATTGTTGATGAGCTCCATTCAGTATCCCAACACTAGCTGATGAGTTTGATCAACCACAACTTCATAAGCTCTTTCCAAACCACAGTGGAGATTTGATGATTCCATTCCTTTTTTTTTTAAGACATTGATAAAACGTGTTTAACACCAACCACAAACATCCTAACATGCCCACGAAACCTGTTATTCCTGGACCTGAGAAATTATGTGCCATAAATCAGCAGAGATCTACTATAGGACGCTATTTACATGGTATCCTACAGCAGAAATTTCTGAATCAGTACAGGTACCGATAGACTCCCAATGCAGAGAACAAAGAAGTAGGAAGTCTACAAATCCCATCTGCTCTTCTCTGTTAATAAGCCTGTTGCTTTATGCTGCGATAGCTGCAGGCTGGACCCGCCTTTCAGGCAAGCCAGTAAAGAATTAATTGCACTAATCCAGTCTGGGCTATACAAAAGATGTGTTGCAATAAGGTCAGAGCACAGACAGTGAACTCCAAATCTGATGACATTATTTTAAAGTGCAGTTCCAGTCTGAAAAATGACTGTGAAAGTAGTTTTATAAAAATAGAGCCACTACTGTGCCAGCAGAAGTCCATCTAATCCAGTATTCTGTCTTTAACAAAGGCTGATAGTAGCTTTGTAAGGAAAATATCTCAGAAATGAGACAAATATTGAGGGATTTTCTCCGGCTTTCAGAAGTTGCCGAATCGAGACATCTGGACCGTTTATTTTTGATAGCCACCAATGTGTAATAATATTACATTTACTCAGCCCTATTTTTAAACCATTTAAACGTTAGGACTCTACAACACCCTGTGGCAATTAGCACTGCAATTTAATTATGTATTGTAAGAAAAACTACTTCCTATTATCTACGTTAAATCTGCTGCCTAGTAATTTAATTGGATGTCCCTTAGTTCTGATTTTCTGAGAAAGACAGAATGATTAATCATTCTCTATTCAGCTTCTCTTTGTCATTCATGACTTTATAAAACTCAGTTACTTCTCTTCCAAGCTGACAAGCCCTAATTTATATAGCCTTGCCCCCACAGAAGTCGGGCTGACCTCCCATTGTTTCCTGTCTCCCTTCATACTGAAAACTGAATTTTCTAACCCATTGTTTCCTCTCTGTTAATGCTCCATGCTTGCTTAGTTCATGATAGCTTAGGGAAAGACTGTGACAAAAATTTCTTGTAAATCCAAATATACTCAGTTAAAGAAATCAGCTTAACCAAGAGCATATTGGCCCCTTCAGAAATACTCATATATTCATGGGCATACCTTGCTTTAAAAAAGCTGTATGGACTCTCCTCCAATCTATTGTACATAACCAGATGCCTCTATATCCTGTTATTTATTATAATTTGTACAAATTGGCTTGATAGAAAGTCAGACTAACTGAAATGTAGTTTCCCCCGACCAGCTTTCATATTTTCTCAAGACTGATGTCCCAGCTGATGCTTCCAATTTGTTTGGCACCAAGCCTGCTTTGAATGAGAGGGTGAATGTCTGGGAGAAGTTCAACAATGTCATGCTTCAGCTGCTGTAGAGGTTTTGCATAGATACTACCTGGTCCTAGCAATTTGTTATTGTTAGGTTTATAATTTGTTCTAAAATGTTTGAGTAGTTAAACATCTTCCTGGAGTTACAGCATAGATGCTTCATTCTCAATGTCTCTTGCAAATGTTTTTACTTCCTAGCTGTTGCTAATTTCCTCCTAATTGGCTTTCTCCTTTTTATACAATTTCCTTTTTCAAACTACTATGATTCCTTCTGGCCTTTTCCTTATTGAATGAATATTAAATTGAAATACATTGTAATCACTATTAGAATGGATTTTCTATAGGATCAAATCCAAAATTTCATCACTTTCTATGAGCCCCAGTTGCTCCAGAAAATCAGTGTTTATTGTATCCAAAGATACTGTCTGTGCATTAAGCTTAGGGACCGCTAGTCTGTAGATCCATTTAGACAGAACTATACATGACAGTTCTAATTTAATGGATTGTTATTTTATTTTGACTCATCAATTCCATATCAAATCACTGGCTTTCAAATGCATTAATCCCTTCCCTTCCTTATAGACAGAAAGCATCAGGCCTGAATCTTACAAATCAGGATGGGTTGTTTCTTTCTAATGAGTCTTCATCCAGAACGACTAATTGTGCTTTAAAAGAAGCTTGAACATTTGCATTGTCTCCAGTGTACATGTATATTGGAGAATATAATTTGGTTCACAGCACCTTACCACTGATGAATAAGGAGAAGGTAGAGGGGGAAATGTGGAGTTCAAGATTGATAATAAATGAACTGATAATGTTAAAGTAAAGCTGTTGAAATAGCAGATAGGCTGTTTGAGTGTAAAATGCTGAAGATCATAGTGACAGAAGTACAGCTTCTCTCCAGGAGGCTAAACATCCATGACACATATTTTGCCAAGAATCCCGATTTCAGCTTGATTTGTCTTCAGGCAACAGTGGCTGTTGACACAGGAAAAATGCCTTATTCCAGGATGACATGAATATACTGCAGGGTTCAACTAATTCTGGTCATTTTTTTTTTCTTTTTTTTTGTCTTCTGTCATCTTTAGTTTTGTCTGTCTGCATGTAGTTGGGGAACCAGATTCAAGAAATTCAGCAGCTTTGCAATAAAGTGGTAAAAAATGTACTATCGATGTTAGCAACTCCATCACGTGGATGACTAAGTGATTTTTACAGTTTGCAAAATTTTAGTAAGTATAGGCCAACAGGCCGAATGCTTTATGATACTGTAAAATGCTTTAGAAGTTACAATTTAAAAAAAAACTAAACAGCAATAAGCTTAACATTGGTTAATTGACATATTTAGGAAAAATTAAATATTGCAAAAACTCCTCAGTCCAGCAGTAAATATGTTTTTTGAGAAGGCACATCTGAACAGCACTGATACCATGGTTGAATGAATGTCAAAAGAACATGGAAAGTTTGCAGTTGCTTGGAAGGTTTTTCTTGTGTCAAAGTGGGTGTGTTAAATTTTCAGGTGGGGAATGGTTTCAAAAAACAAGTACCTAAACTTTCATCCGAGTTCAGTTTGATCAAGCAAAAATCTTTGCCGAATATCCAGAAATGCCCATGTGATTTATTTTTGCGATTTCTTTTTTCCCATCAGATGGGATCTAAAAAAAAGCCTAGCATGCAAAAACCTGTCCTTGTACTATCTATAACCCACTCAATCACAAAAGATCCAATAAATGGCAAAGATACCTAGAGGGGAATTTAGAAAACCTAAATCCAAACTTGTTTTCCAGATCCTCTCTTCCATATACTATGTAACTTGCAAAGTACTTGAAATCTTTCCTGCAACAGATCATAAGACCAGCATAAAAACCTTTGCCATTCCTCCTGCCATGCCAGGTCTCCTGGCTCGGGGTAGTGATGGATTGATCAGTCTTTCTGGTTCTAGGTCCCTTTTGTCCGTTCTGCAGGTGTGTGATCAGTGTCAGACACACCTTCGAGGCTGGAGGAGAGCTGCCCTATGATCAGCCCTTTGTGGAACAATCTGGAAACAGAAGAAATGTGCAGTGAAGGCATTTCGTGAGTACACTCACAGGATTGATGAAGGACGTATGAATTGTGGTTTTACAAAAAGAGCATATTCTTCGCTAGATCTTTTCCTTGTGTTTGTTCCAATTTCTTTATGAGAAGCAAAGTCGCTCCTACCTCCATTCCTTTGTTTCATTTATGTTCCTACTGAGGAGTTCCTGATTCTGAATTAGAAGGCAAGGGAGTTTTTAAACAGTCCTAGTGTTAAAAAGTCCTTTGAGCTAAAAAACAGAAACCAAGAGTTCTCAAAGCACGTGCTCTCCTCTGACTGAGTATCTGGGATGTCTCACACCAGAATGGAAGGGGCAGAAAAAATCCTGCTCTTTCCCTGTTTGCCTCCTCCAGCTTTCCACGGATGTCATTCATGTAAAAACTGGTACGCTTGCTCCCATGGAGAATTTTTGTTGTGAGAAAACTGGTATTTTACTACAAAAGGCTTTACTGTTACTTTTACTTATCTGTTACTTTGGTAAAAGGGTAAAAGCAATATTCAAATACACTATCAATTGTATACTTTTGTAGATTTTCCAAATGTTAGAGTTTTAAATATTTGGCTGTTTGAGATTGTAATGCTACAAGTACAGCTAGCTGGATTCCCATTCCCAATGTGAAGTTTTGAACTACACACAAGGATAATACAATTTAAAGTTACATTGGTGGAAACTCCCTAGAGGAACCAGAAGATATGAAGATAGACCAATGTTTTCTGGAATATTCATCTTACAGTCAAGTTTGACTATTGATTTCAATGGCACCATTATTTATGGAGACACTATTACTTTTTAAATTCCTATCCCCAGTTTTCAAGATCTCTGATTCTACTTGTCCTTAATTGGTTTCTTTGCATAATGCTATCATCTTTTTCTTAACATTTTCTCCTTTTTCTGCTTCTTTTGGCTATTTTGACATGTGAACACTGATTTTTTTCCCCCTATTAGGAAAAATGGCTTGAAAAATGGCCAGAAAAACTGCATTTGCTTTTCAGAAATGATTGTTCCCTTTTTTTTTAACCCGAGTAGGTAGTTTTAAAATGTTGGCTGCCCATTTTTTTGACCACAGTAGCTGTCTAAGCTCCCTAGACAGATGTCTGGTGACTGCACAGCAATGCCAAGACTCAGACAAGTGCTTTTGGCATGATTATACTCAGATATTGACTCTAACAGGAAAACCAACCAGTTTTAAGTCTTGGCACAAGCTATGAGACTGCAGCTGTTAGTTTATAACTTACACAGAGACCAACCCCCACATACTGACTCCCCAAGAGTCAGGGGAGACACAAGCCTTTTTGAAATAGCACCTGGAGGCCAGGTGAGCCCCCCTGGGCATCTGATTTACACATGGGCAGCTGAATTGAAGTGCAGCTGCTCAAGATGAGCTGTCTTCTAGGAGCACCTCACTCTCTCCATCTTTCAACTGCAGAGGGTGTTTTGCAACAGTAGCTAACCTTTTAGGCTGTTTAACATAAGAGGAAAAATACTTAAACTGCACATTGTTTATAAAAACTAAACTTTCTTCTTCAGAGTGCTTTGGGCTCTGTTCCTGCAAGTACCTTTCAAAGTTGTGAGAAGATTGAGCTTCCTGCGTATTTTCTAAAGATGCTATGCAGTAGTCACTTTCTGTTCTTTTCCTCTCAGAAGTAGCCAGAACAAAACTGGTGCAATCAAAGATTGCTCCAAAAAATTGCAATATTGACTGGGGCAATCGGTGTAATTTGTATTCACAAAGAAACAGCAATAGAATTAAAGGCGAAATCTGCAGAGAAACAAGCATAATGGCAAAATAATGTAAGAAAAGATGGGAGAAAAGCCACAGAACAGAGATCAGGTATGGGGTGATGGATATGGCATCTGCTATGGTCCCAAGAAAAGACAGTGCTCGGAGCAATGGACAAACAAAAAACCCCAAATAAATACATAGTGTGTCAAAGAAACAGAAAGTTGTGTAAAGTCAGGATGACTGATTGCAGTAATTGTTGAAGGACAGTCAAATTACCTTGGGGAAAAATGTTTTAAATGGTTTACCATGTGTCAAAGACCCTCTGGAAGACAGATAGAGACTCAACATGGAGGTGGATTCTGTTACGTAAACTTGGTCTGCTGCTGCTGTTTTAGTTCCCTTATGGTATTAAAGCCACTGCACTTACGTAGCTGACAGATGTGGCACAAGACCTGTGGGAGACTTAAGTCTGCCTGAGGTGCAACCAAGGTGCTAATATGTGACTGTGTGTCAGCTATTGTACCTCATCCTGCAGAGTAAAGGCGAAGTTTGAGATGACGGAAGTCTGTCACAGAGAACGGATAAGGCCTAGGAGGAACAGAGACCAAACAGTCTTACGAAGCTGAACTACAAATATGAAAAAGTGGATTAGTTAAATAGGCTGCATAAGTTGCATGCACACTGACTGTATGGAGCACTCNTCTGTCTCCCTTGATGGCTGCGATCCAGAGAACTTCTTGCCCTGATGCTGGACCCCTGAGCTCTTCCCTTCCTCCCGAAGCCATAGCACTCGCAGTGTCTGACATTTGCTGTCCACTGCTGGGAGTGCACAGCTTCCTGCTGACAGAATTGGCTGAGCATAATCCTTGTATATATTATATTGGTATTGGGATCAATATTGGTTCTTTAGTGTTATTAATGTTAACTATCTAGCCTTATTCTATGAAATCTGTTTATATTTCAACCCCCAGGTTTCCTTGTTTTTAACCCGATTCCCCTTCCTGGGTGGGGAGGTGTCACTGGGTCATAGAATAATTGTCTAAATGACAATAAATTATTGTGGGTTTCTCAAACCATAACATACAGTTATAAAAACTCCATGAAAATAGTAAATTTACAAGTAGCTTGCTTGGAAGGGGAGGTGAAATCTGATTTTTTTCTTCAGCCACTTCCACAGGTGCAGCAGTACCACCCAGAGGCCACTGCTATGCTGGGCACTGCACAAACAGAGGGAGTTAGTCCCTGTCCAAAAAGAGCTCAGAGGCTGGAAAGGCAAAGAAGATGCTAAGGCTTAGAAGAGATCATCATATGAAGACATTTCCAGTACTCTCAGATGGAAAACCCCAAACTTCCACTCCCTCGTCATCCTGCTCCTGAAAAATCTGAGTGCAGGCAACTCTTCTAATGTTACTAGAAAAGAACATGACATTAACAGAGATAAACAGAGAATCATTCAGACTGCTTTTAATTATGAATTAGACCACTCAGATGAGATGGAGAAATTCCAGGATCTGGGCTTTGCTCCCAGGACTGTCTCTATATTTTCTCTTTAGCAGTCATTCCTGAGGGGTCAGTAGGCACATAGATAGTGAACGTGCAGGCAGTGCAGCTATCCTGTAGTCCATGAGCCATAAGGATCCACCCTGCACAGGTCAGGGAACATGGCAAAAACATTAACGGAGACATCTCTTTTAGATTAATCTGTTGCACCGTGTTACACCACTTGGTTAAAACATAGGTACATTGGGGGAGAAATGGAACTTGGCCCTCCCACTTTCTGGGCCCGTGATCTGTTCAAAGAGGAGAACACCATCTCTATGATTTTAAAAGGCAGTAGTTATCAGGAGAGTTTTGAGGGGGTCTGATCTTAGCAGTGTGTGACAAACAGTATGTTTGGAGAGTATCTGCAGATTCTTCTCCCTGAAATGCAAGGAATGTTTCTAATTCCCAGTTTTACCGATGCAGGAGATTAGAGCTGGGTTCGGCAGACCAGGCAAAGTGCGAAACAGGACAGTAAGCCTTTGAAGTCAAAGAAGGAAATACCTCATGAGTTTAAGACCTCAGTGATTCTGCATCTGTTAAGCAACCAAACAGAGCTATTTTGGTCAAAAATTTCAGACTTCGGCACATCAAACCTGCTGAAGTAACAAGTGTCTTTATCCTTTGTCTTTATGGAATAAAGGGTGTCTCTGCTGTTATGCTGCTCTAAAGAAAACCGAGGTGTTTTGATGCAGCAGAAGGGAGAAAAGGAGGCTATATTTCTCCCTCGTAGTCTGATACCAACTTGACTGGAAGCTAAAAGCACCTCCTGGTGTAACAGGGTAGCTACAGCGAGCAACATGCAAGTATGATCAGAAAGCAAAACCAACCAGGGAAGTGGATCCTATTCATTATAAACAACAGGATTATGTTAAGGAAGGCAAGAGGGGTAGCAGACTTCTGACCTATGTACATTCTGAGTAAATAAACTGCACACAAGAAACTATCCCAACATGACACGCATCGCTATACCAAGGGGCAAGGAACAGAGTTGACCTACTGAATAAAACCAGGCCCCTTTGATGTTGACCAGTTCTTTACAAGCCTAGCTAAGGAGGCTCTATGAAGTAATAGAGAGCATGTTCCATCAAACTGACAGAGATGTTTATTACAAGTGGAAGAGGATGAGAGGACAACGTTAGAGATGTTTGCCACCTTGCATTACGCACTGCTAGGGAGGGGATGCTCAGACTGAGCGTTCTGTAAGAACCAACACAGGATACAACAGAATAAATTAATACAGCAAAACAGTTCTTGTGACATTCCTTGTTCTTGTAAGTATCAGTAGCTTTGAAGCCATCTACATATTTAAATGCATCAATATGTATTAGATGCATTATTTCACTCCGTTCCTCTTACTACTTGATTCTCCCCCCTGTAGAGCTATGCCCCAGCTTTGTAAAATAAAGTATCCATTACACACTGAGAAAATAGGCCTGATGAATCACAAAACCCCACATAATTTAGTACATCATCACTCAATACAGCTTTTCAGTCTAATTTAATGCATTATTGAAGATAACGCGTTCATGAAAACAGCTGCCAGCAAACTGTTCGTTTGGATTGTTTCATGGAAGCACTAGTCAAAGAGAAATAAAACACCACATGCTAATGATATGCAAAAGGACAAAAAACAATTAAGTTTTGATACATCGGTATTGAGATGTTAATATGATTTTTTTTTAAAATGAGTACTGCCATCCAGGCTTTTATATGGTAAACATCAAGCATCACAAAACTGGTGTTTCTTTTCAGCAAACTTACAACATATAATAAAAAATAACAAAAAAGCACATGGCAAAATTACCAGGGCTGTTCAGCAAGGATGAATTAATGAGCACAGAATTATTATTTATTGTTTCTTATTGCTGCTTCTCTGTCAGTGAGGATTTAAGTAGCAGATATTTGGATCCAGAGTATGCTCCTGGTCTCTAATGGAGTGAACTAAAACCTCTCATCCCCTCAAACGCTAGGAAGTCCTGGATTCCGATGTGCTGGCTCAAATGAATATCTAACATCTTCCATTGTAACTGAGCCTTAGCAATAACTGTTGGTCTCTGAATAGGACCAGATTTGTGATCGTAACATTAAAACTTCACCCCTAATTTTCTCCACCTGTGTGCAAGTCTCATTGTTTCCTGATGCAGCACAGGGTAATGCTGAATATAGTTTAAGTAGAATATGTCATCAATAGCAATAGACACACACCAGAAAAAATATTTATAATAACAGGTTTATTAAAGCTACTACCACTAATTCATAAGAAATTTTCATAAAAATAACAAAACAAACTATCTACTGTTTCATGGCTCCTTTGCATATCAGTCTGAACATCCTTTAAACCAGGCAAGCCAGATTACATCATGATTCAGCTGCAGGCCCAACGGTTTAAATTACACAGACATCCATATGTCCTGTCTCCACTACTGAATGTGCAGATGAGGAGAGAAAGTTTGGCTGGGACAGCCATTCAACAGTCTAATATTTATGTATGGCTTTGGCACTTTTTACCCTTCTAAGCTCTTGCTCAGGTCCTGCAGCCTCTGAGCACTCTAACTCAGTCATGATCACATTCAAGAAGTCCTTTTCAGCTGAGTGGTGAGAGAGAAAAATCAGTCCTGAATAACCACGATCTAAAACATCTCATGGCAGAGACTACTAGTCAACATCTTTGTCCAGTAAATCACTGAACTATTTATTATTTTAGGCAAATAAGACAGGCAACTATTGAATGTTGTGGAAATGTATTATAACAAAGCATGGACTCTTCTTTCAGTTTCTATACTTTAATACATATATGCTGTCCAAAAGGAAAAAAAAAATGCTTTCACTGTAGTCTCAAAGGAAGGATTTTATCTGGCCTAATGTAGATGTCTAGAAATCTGAACTATTCACTCCAGGTTCCTTTGCAAACCATGGAAAGTAAGACGTACATTCAGAGCATGGTTAACTTCACAGTAAAATAGACGTTTGCAATCTGACCAATTGAATCACTTCCTACAAATATCTGCTTCTCTGTATGACTAGAAAGACAGGATAGATAAGTAACTTAAAAGTAGATGTCTACATTGTAGATGTTTAAATTTGAGTGAGATGAATCCATCCAAGGTGTTTAGATAGCTTAATAAAGTAGGAAAGATAAATAGGAAAGTAGGAAAGATAAGATAGCTTAATAAAGTAGTAAAGAAAAGTAGGATAGAAAAACAACAACGTAATGTCATGCAAAATATGTATTTCATGATTTCATGGCAACTATGAATTGTGCACTTCTTAAAAAAATGCTTATAGTATAGTTACCGGAATTGCAATCATGGAGTGGGATACTTCTAATATAAGCCCTCTAACAATTTTTTTTTTTTAGAATCCCTCTGCAGTAATAGAGATGCATTTTCCAAAGATTATTTGTTCCATCTTAGAGTTATCCTTTAAGTTACTTGGGAAGAATGTTCTTCTGGAGATTGATGTCTCTCCTCAAAGGTACAGAGTGAACCCACCTCACTCTGTATGAAAACAGTAGTTTAAACTGAATAACTGACTTTCAAATGACTAATCTTTGATGAGATTGATCCCATTCATGCTATATAAAGATAATAGATCTTTATATCTGAGGACATGGGGTTTCAGTAAAAAGAATACAGCCCCTTCAAAACATATGTGTAGGTATGTCCTGCTGTTCAGAAAATGTCAATAAATTAGTTTTACACACAGTTTAGCAGTTTCACAAATCTGATGAATATTCCGAACAATATCTTGTTTTACTTCCTGGAATGTGTGCATGAAAAGGCATCTACATAGTCATGGGATTAATTCCTTTGGGAACCATGCAGTAGGACTGCATTTAGGGTATTTGTTTCTAGCAACAAAAACTAATCATTTTCCATAGTAGTTTGAATTAACAGGCCAATACACTTAACTAAACACTAGTGGAGCTTCTTTATCATCCTTTCTGTATGTCAAAATTAGTAGATCCATTTTTCTGCAAGAGAGAAAAGATTGATCAGAAATGCCAAGCAAATCAGTATTCTCTAAATGTCACACAATGAAACTTTAGATCAATTTATTTTTTTAGAAAATCTACTGAAGTCTGACTGTTCCGTCTTGTCATTTGCTGAAACAGCATATGTCAATTTATAATGCTTAATATACAGATCCTTGGTAGGTCATTCTACAGTTTTATAACTGTCACAGTGCCTTATTAATTTTATAATCTGATTAATTGTAAAATCCACTCTTCCCATCAAATTTCACAATGGCATAATAACACAAAGTTTTTTTAACAAAAAAAATTGATTAATATAATTTTAGTTAACATGATCTTATCTCAGAAGTATATAGGTGAACACCAGCTCATCAGAATTGTTCATCTACGTTTCCATTTGTCTTTATTTGGAACACAGGTACTGATTATAGTATTATGAATTAATAATTGCCATGAACAAAGACGACTTAAAATCTAGCAACTTCTAGAAAAGTTAATAAAACAAAAGTTTTGTTCTTAACTGCCTTGCACATTTTTTTACTCACTATGCTCCTCACAAAGCTAAAGAAAGGTGCTCACAGTATTATGTTTTCATTATGATTTAATAGATTTTGTATCTTCTTTTTATTGGTCAGAATGACTACATTAGGTGAAAATGCCTCTGAACCCTAACTTACGCATTTCAATAGAACAAACTGATTCTCAGATGGTCTCGCAATTTATTCTTGTGACTTTCAGGGCAAGATGCCATTGCCTTACTGTAGGTGTCTCCATTGCCCGCACAGGTAGGACTCTACAGATTACAAGACGACCTTAAAAGATCTCCCTCACAGGTACAGAATAATTATTGTGTCTGGAGCCTGGGGTTGGATATCATCCTAAGCAACCCAGCTTTACTGAATGAAATATTTTGAAAAGGTTTAAGTACACAGAAATGAGCAAAAGCAATAGTTGTGTTGTCATAACTTGAAGTTATTTGAATGAAGTTCTCTACATATTTTTCTTATGTTCATTATAATACATCTTGCATCTTACCTTTAACTTTGGAATAGCAAGGCTCACAATGCACAGTTTGTCTGTAAATCCAAATGCTGTCTCCTGCTTTCAGATCTTCCAGTGGTCTTTTGCATACTTCACACTTCAACACACAAGTAAAAGTAACAGGAAAAATTAGAACAAAACCGTTCTCTAATATTCATTCCCAGCATGCTGTCTGTTAGGGAGTAAGCAACCTCAGACCAGAATAGGGGCTTTGAATACAGCAATATCATCAAGTCTGAACTCGAAAGGAGTAGTCTTCATGAACATTAAATTAGACATCTGAGTATCTCACCTTCAGACATCTAAAAATCAGATATCTAAGTCTCTACTGGTTCCCTAAGTTCTCTTTATACTCACCAACCCCTCCCCTCCCCTCGACATTTCCAAAGGGTAATTTCTCTGTCTTAGCTTAGAAATTTATTCTGAAATAATATGAATCACCCTTTTGAGATCCTTTTGTTTCTTTATTGAGTAAAGGAAGCATGATCAGACTTAATCATCCAACTCAGGGTAGATCTTAAAGAATCTAAACCTGATTTTAAAATGTTTAATGATAACTTAATCATTAAATATGTCTCCCATTATTGCAGAATCTGGACAATGCTTTCACAAATTTCTCAAAAAGCTAACTTTTGAGATAGAGAAGCATTGCCCATGTTTCACATATGAAAACACACGGATACACAGAGAAGCTGACTTCCCAAGATCACAAGGAAAGCCTAGAGTGGATCAAGGAGCAAAGTAATTCGATCTATAAACCAGAATCTTGACACCCAGATCGACCCTTTTTTTTGCAACCTAATAAAAGAATGGCAAATTCTGGTTTCTTTAGATATTTTATCCTCTGATAAGTGAAAATCAGTATTACTTTTACAGTGCAATTCAGTAACCAAATTGCCAGCCATCCCGGAAGGGCTGTAAGCCTTTCCAAAATTTTCATGATGGCTGTCTATTCAGACAAATTTGGACTGAAAGTCTTTATTAAAATTAAAAATTAACAGTCTTGCCCAGAACATCCTTTTGCAGCTAAATGAATAAAGAAATTGTGTGATATCAACACCATGGACTTAAAGGCACTATGAAGTATTAGATCTAGGATACAGACAATATACAATTACCTTGTGTTACACATGCTCATTAGATCTAGTACGAAATTGAAACTGAGCACTCAGTATTGATTAGTATAACATGTTAGAGTACTAGAGAACTTTTTTTTTCCCCATTTTTACAGAAATATGTTTTTTCTACGTATTTTCTACATAAGCCGTTAGTATTAAGGCACTATTAAAACAGTCTGCTCTCTTCACTCGTTTTATGTTTCCTTGTATAAAACAGCAAAAGGATGGGCATGTTTTCAAAGCTTTGATTGCCAAGATAGCTAGCATTTTTATACAGAGAAAAAACCCTACAGTTTGGATTATTTCCTCACTGAACTTTTGGTATATACCTTTACAAAGAAACAAAGACCTTATACTGCTGTCAGCTACATGCAAATCTCTAATGGATACAGGGTATTTGTAAGGAGCTAAATGAGTATTAATGATAAGAAATTGCACTGCTTAGCTAAATACATAGCTACAAGCATGAACCACAGACTTACATTAGTTGTTTAATTTTTTGCCAATGCTTTCATAAATGTGTACTTACACAAAACTTAAACTGAATTTTGCTGGCCAAACAGGTCCCCAGTTGGGAATAGGTAGCAAAAAAGAATATAATTTAAAAAATAAGCTTAAATATTTAACAGATAATTTAGCCAATACCAACATATTAACACTCCTAACTGCATAAGAAGCCCATTCCTCTTTATGTGGGTTGATGCATCTAAAAAGAATGGAAGCAAACCAGACTTCGTATTTACTTGCAATAACAGATTTGAGGAAGTATTACATGGTAATTTCCATGGAAGGAATTGCATTTCTAGTGCTCACAGATCGCAGAAAGTCTATATGAGACAAAAGGCATATGTAACTTCATATATGTTAAGTACAACCTTACTGCTGTATTCTGGTTTGGGTTATTTTTCATGCAGTATCTAGGTAAAAGAGCTGCTGTCAGAAGCGAAAGCAAAAGCTATGCAAGACTGGGCAGAAAAATGAGCTATGCTAATGTGGTGATTTTGCCGAGTATTGTTTGTTAGAACAACAAACTCTGTGTGGAGATGCAAGCAGAATTAAGACAAATGAGGCAGAAAGAAAACAGACTGCAGGGCTGAACACTGGTAGGCGTACCCTGAGAAAAGTTTAAGAGGGAATTTTAGGCTGAGGCTTAGGCTTTGGAATGAGAAGCAAAAAAAAAAATTCTTCTGTGCTTTCAATCTTATTGGAAACAGGAAAAAAGACTTTTACATAATTTTTAATAAATCAGACTGAAGCAAAGACATATCCAGTTTCAACATAATTTTATCCTACAGCAGGAACTATCCATAGGACCCAAATTTTAACCAATTCTTTGACCCCAATGGCTAAAATGATTTCACCTCTATTGCTTACTTTTAATACCTCTTACTAATGCCTTTGAGCGTGGCTTCTCCACAAGCCATAATTTTAGGTGTCACTTAATCAAGAACGTTTACAAAACTTCATTAAAAAAAAAGCAGAATAAAATTTTACAATACGAAGAAAGTGTAAGTAGGATATAATTCACTGTATCAGACTGGAAGCGTGTATAACTGAAGACTTATAAATGTGTAGGGCATTCAGGATACATTCCACTGCATCCTTAATCCTCCTTGTGGTTGCAAGAGAACAGAGAGAAGGAGAGGCAGGGAGAGGGACAGTAGAGGAAGAGGGAGAGAGAGAGAGATGGAAAGAAAGAGGAAGGGATTGCATAGGGGCAAAAGAGAGAGACTAGTTTTTCCTACATTAATCTTCTCCTTCACTGTGCAAGCCTTCCTCTTCTCCCAGGTGGAGAAGTCCTAAGGCCTAAATATCCTCTTATTATATGTGTAATATAATGCAGGTATTGCATTCAAGTTATATTTCTTAATAGCAGGTGAAATCTTACCTTGAAGCAAGTTGAATGACAGCAAATTTGCAAGGCATCTAAGATCATTTTGGCATCTATGCCCAAGGGCTTCCTGCAGTATGTACATATATCTTTTCCAATTATACTCCTGTATATATAATATAACATCAGCTGTCAGAAAAAGAGCTACCACTGAAATTTCAAGGAGAAAATTGATAAGCTTAGTGCACTACATGGGAAAGACATTTGTATACTGTACAATGGCCATAAATGGAAAAATGTCATGTGTATATTCCCTCCATTCTAGTTGACAGGTGTAATATACAAGCCCCTATGATGGGCAAATTGCTAAGCATAATTGTCAAGTAGCAAAAACACCTTGATAGAAAGAATGGTCTTCTTTGGTGAACTGAGTAATTTCAAACAGTAATAAGACTGCATTAAGCTGCTGAATGTCTGGGAGCATATGTCCTAAATGGGGAGAAAGTGGAGGGTAATGATTTTAATGTTTTAATCACAAAAGTAAATTGGTAGTTGAATTTAAACTGCCATCACTTGACCAGTCTGATAGAGAATTCTCTATGCCGTGGAAGTGCCTGAAAACTTTTTTAACTTTCTGTACTGCAAACAGAAATCCTACCTTCATGGTAGTTACATTAAACACATGTATAGAACAGCATACGTGTTATTCATAACAATAATATTTTAAAAAATTTTGTCAGCTCTTTCTGCATTCTTATGTGACATCAATCTGTATTTTTTCTACATACAACTATTGATGGTGTTTTTGCACTACAAAATCAACTGGTCTTGCTCCTTCCACTCAATGATAAACCATTGTACTAATTTTTAATCATTCCCAGAGTTCCTTATACTTACATTGAAAGCACACAAGTTTTTCTGATTCAGTATTTCCAAGTAATGGGAATGTCCAAAGTATCTGAACTGAAAATAGTGGGCACGTAGTTTTTTTTTTTCTCCCATGAGGTAAGATATTACTGATTGAGCAAATATCCTTCTTATATTTGGGAATATCTTAACTGGCATGAAAATACAGTTTTTAACAGCATTGTCATGTGAACGTATTCCTCCACATCTGTATATAAAGTTGGTCATTACACACACTGTTCTCACAAAGGAAGGAAATTTTGCAGAGTAAGCGGCTGCCTGAGGTAGAAACCTACAGAAACACAAAGCCAACTCTATCACTTAAGTCACTGGCTATTGTTTCTATAGATATTTTAAAATGTCAGCTGTGACAAGCCTAACATAATATTAGGCTGCTGAACTGTGGTAATGATTTGATGGCAAGATCCCGCTGAAAGGGAGCTCTGTATGAAAAGCTGTCTGACGAGCCTAATGGTGACTTCCACTGCTCTCTTTTGTCTGAACACTTGAACGCTTATGCAAAATGTCTCTTTCCTTTGATACTCTACAATGTTATTGATGTGTACTTACCGATCAGAAGTAGAGTAAACAGTTTTGATAGTATTTCCAGTTATATTTTCTTCATAGGCACCATATGATGATTTGCTGTGAAGCAGTGAGTGCATAGCAATCACTAAACAGTACTTTTTATTTTTAAAGGTTTCACTACACTGATGATAATATGCAAATTAAACTAATGTAACATGCTTGTAAAAAAATCGTCATACTTGGTGATGAGTTCTTTTTCTGTATTTTCACAACCATCAAGAAAAATATATATCAAATACAAATGTATAAATTAGAAATATAGTGTCCTTAGACTGTGTTCTGTTGTTGAATGATTATTCAACATTTCAAAATTAAATCCACAAGCCCATTGATCAAAGTCTACATGATGGTATTGGGTTTACCTGTGCTGATATCCCAGCCTAAATGGTACATATCAGGAAATGGTGACACAATGCATTTTTTCCCTTTTTTCCCCTTCTTCCATTCGTCCTCAAAGAGCTGTCAAGCAGCCAAACAAAATTACATGTCCCTAGAAGTAGTCAGAGTCTTTATAATACAGACTGTTCACTATGTAATTTGTGTTCACTACAGTAACTGTATTGTTCCTTGTATCACAGTAGGAAGGAATATACTGAATTTAACTATCAGGGAAGTTATTTCTTCCTTTTTTAACAGGCCCAGTTCTAGTTGCTTAACTGTCAGTTTTGTTTGCATGGAAGGAATGAGCATGTATGTGACAGGCGAAGAAGTCATCTTGCCATACATGTTTTGAAGGTTTCTGAACTGATTTTACTATCCTGTTCCTCCAGAAATTCATAAGGTATATGGTAATTATTACATGTTTCATATCACTCTTGAATAATGTTTAACAATGTTAGGAGCAATTTTTTATAATCACGTGTATTTTGCAGAACATGTCTTTTTTTCAGCAAAGGTATAAAAGACTGATAACATGATTGTGTAAGGTGTTACACAGCCCAGATACACTTTTCTACATACTTGTCTTTTGTAATGTGTATATGTCTTATTTGATTTCTATGCAACATCAGAAATTTATTAAAATTGCACAGTTACTGAGAAGCTTAAATGATAAATGTTTTAGTTATGTTTCATAGACCATAACAATATGCTTGTTATTTAATAGTAGTGAAGTAAACCTGGGTTTGCCCAAACCACAACAGCTTACCACAGAGAAAGTATCTCCTCAAATGAACACCCAGAGCTCCATTTACATTTCAGGCAAGATGGAAGTAAGCTTACTAAGTAGGAAAGCAAACTGAAGCTAAGTGGTTGCCTTTTGGAAAAGTTTTTCTGGCTATTTTTGCCCCAACCAAGCTAGACACATGCACAACACATGTCACAGGGTGGAGTATATTGATGGTGCAAGTGCATAAAGTTTCTTGCTGTAATGAAAAGTGGCACAGGAATATCATCTCTCTATTCCTATAAAGTATGGGCCTGTCTGTGCTTGGTTTTGTTGTTAAACGTGTTTTTCCCAAATTTCTCATTTAACTTATTGTATTTAGCTGCAGAATCTAGTGCTGAGTCAGGCTGACATTTCAAATCATCTTGTTCAATCAGGGTTGAGATCAGGGCAAAGTGAGTACAGTGCATTGCACACTTAACATAATCATAGAATCATAGAATGGTTTAGGTTGGAAGAGACCTTAAAGACCATCTAGTTCCAAACCCCCTGCCATGGGCAAGGACACCTCCCACTAGACCAAATTGCTCAAAGCCTCATCCAACCTGGCCTTGAACACTTCCAGGGATGGGGCATCCACAGCTTCCCTGGGCAACCTGTTCCAGTGCCTCACCACCCTCACAGTGAAAAATTTCTTCCTGGTTATCTATTCTAAATCTCCCCTCTTCCAGTTTGAAGCCATTAACCCACATCCTATCACTACATGTCCTTGTAAAAAGTCTCTCTCCAGCTTTCTTGTAGGCCCCTTTCAGTTACTGGAAGGCTGCTATAATATGGGTATTTAGGTGTAGCATGGCTGAAAATAACACTGTTTATCTTACAGAAAAGTTGTATAGAGAAAAATACTTTCCTCACGTGTCCTAGTGTAGAGAACAGTGTCCCTTGGATTTTAGTAACTGGCTAGAGTATTATGGTTGAAATACACACAAATAGATATAACCACATCTTAAAAAAGAAATAATTGTACTGTGTAGAACAAAAAACCAGGAAGCTACAGCAAAAATATTTCCTAAGCGTCAGTTTCTAGTCTTGCTAACTGAAAGTGTGAGGAAACTCAGAACCTTTTTGAAATAAATGCACAGGCTGACAGCTTGACAAGACACTACGTTAAGACTGAGCCTGAGAACTGCCTATCTGATCAGGTCCCTTCTTTCAGTTCCTATCACTCACTCCTTTACTGACTATGGTGTGACTTGTTTATACAGCAAACTACTCAACAATAAATACTCTGTTGAACCTATTGCATAAGCCCTGAAAGAATAACCTGCAAAGACCATTCATTTAGTAAGCTTTCATGAATTAAATTGGCATTACAGCTTCAGGTAGGGGGTATACCTTTTGTCAAGTGTAAGGTAACACTGCACATTGAAGCACATTCTTTGCCCTGCCATTCTTGTGTTATTGTTCTCTATTTTGATTTTCAAAGATAATCAGAACACCTCAGAAGCTGTATGTCTGCAAAATGCTAATTAATTTGTGTTGAATATTCATTTTGAGTCTTAAAATTGTATACTGCTTGGATTTTCTTTTATTCTCAGCCAGTTTATGGGCTTGGCCTTCAAGACTGTGAAGGAGTTTCAGAATGCACAAATTTCATGCACTCCAGCCTCCTACAGCAAATGTAAGAAAATGAGAGATCAAAGACCCCATGCCCAATCATACCCACACCAAGGCTCAGGTGTGCATAAGCTTAAGGATTGGGACATTGGCCATAGTTCCCATAAAGTACCAGACTGTGACTGCTATTTTCCCTATTAGTATGGCTCAGTAGAAGATTTCTACTCTCCCTTCCAAGTCATCAGCCTTGACTGGCAATTCATGACCACTGTACAGCGATATGTTAAACAGTCCTGTCTACATTAATACTTAAATCCACATAGACGGGTGGGTTGGTACTGAAGAGACATTTTCCTAAGCCAAAAAGGTACTTCATTCAAGAATTTTATATTATGGTTTTTGTTGTCATATTTCTTGAAAAATCATTTTGACTGTGAAGAAAAAGGTATTGTTTCTTTTATTTCAATGATTTCCTGTTACCAACAGACCTGTGTTTAGTTAGTTCTATTAAATATCCTTATATAACATTTTTCAATCAGATTTGCAATACGTGTACTTGTAGAGACAGAATCCAGCTAGAATAAGAGTATTGCAAGAGAAATGGTTATAAAAAGTTTGTACCTGGTCAACAAGTCAGAAACCCATGTTGCCGTTTCAGTGATTAGGATAACAGATGGTAACATGGGTTCAGATTCATCCCATACTGTATCCTAAGTTTAGGAACTTAACAAGGCACTTGAGTGAAGAGAGTAACGTTTTCCTTACGGACTGGGAAAGAAATAAGCTCCCTGAGAGCATGGTGCATCTAATATGCAGAAAATGCCTTTCCTCTATTGCTCATATAAGAATTTTGGCTTAACTGCTCTCCTGAATTTCATGCCTCAGCTACATCTCTAGAGCTACGCAGGGTATGTCTTGTGCTCCCCACCCTGTACACTAGAGCTGTGCTTTGTGGGCTTCTGTTCATAGGATCCTGGAAGCAGAATTTGGAAGTGGGCTGGCATGATTCCAGAGACTAGTGTGAGGTTTCTAAACATCCCTGAAATTTCTTTCATAAACATAGTTTCTCTTTTTTTTTTTTTTGGCAAGAAATGACACTTTAGACATTGCAGTTCTCAATTAATTGTCCATAGTACCTGGTCTTTCCTTCATTGTCACTGGAGTAGTTTGTTTCTGGGAGATTATTTGGAGCCCTTGGAGGATTTTCATATGCTTGCTCAGTTATCCTAAAAAAAAACCCCAAACCCACAACAAGAAAACAAGCACTTTTTAGAAATAATTTTCAGCTGCACAGCTTTCAGTTACACTTGCAGCCATAAATGTAGAAGCTTGGGCTAGTGACAGTAGGTAAAAGAAATTTTTTTCTCACTGTTGTTAAATTATTGGTTGTGAAATGTAACGGAATCACTGACTTCTGGTTTATGCTGGTAGATATATTCACATCAGAAACTTCATCTAACTTTAATTGAACTCTAGTTTCCTCAGAGTTCCACTGAGGTTTTCAACAGTGCAGAAATGTCTCAGTGGTTGATAGCATTCTGCATTTTCTTGGCAGTACTGTATAAAGTTTTATTGTTGTTTTTACTATATTTTAGTTTCAAATTTTCTTTTTTTTGGATATACTACAGTGATGTCTTTATTAGAAATGACCAGCTAAACAGATACATAGAATCTTATTTCAAAAAGCAGGATTGAAATTCAAGCAAAAGAAACCTTGTCTCCTGCAGTTTTCCCTGCCACAAACATGACATGCAACCAAACATAGAAATAAACCTTGTCAGACAAATTATAGGATTTAAGGAGTAAATGCTAATAATGTTTTTGATGATTTTATAAAGCAGCTCAGACAAAGGCTGCTCTTGTTTGGTTCTGCCAAAGGTTATATTCTGAAACAACTTGATTATAAGCCTTAACTCTCGATGTTTGGGCTGCAGCTTGATTTATTTCAGTGAGCTTGCCAAGGTCTAAAGCTTTGCTAAACGAACGTTGCTCAGTGCTGGTCACTGTTTTATATGCATAGCATGCTGCATGAAGCAGCACCCTGTATTGTGCCCGATTCCTAATCTGGCAGTCCCCCTTTGAGAACCAAAAGAGACACTCATTCACCGTACATATTCACTCTATGCTTCTCTGGTCAGAGTGTCAAGTGAGACTGCTAGGATAAAAATATTTTATATTAAAAAATAGCGGAAGTACTTGTGTATACACATAGCTACAGATATAGCTAACTTCTTCCTCTTCATTTAGATATACAACTAAGTGGAAGACTTAAAAAGACCCCATCAGAATGGTACCTGAAACTGTAGTAACTTAACTTTAATTGACCAAAATGGATCTTATTTTTTCCAAATAATGAAACCTAGTAGCAGCGAATCTTTTAAACTATGGATGCATTTAGCTCTGAGATACTAATGGCTGAGTTCACAAAACACCTAGATAAGCCCAAAAATACTCATAAGCATCTTGTCACCAGGCATTTTCATTCATTACAAGAGATTATAAATTTGAGTTATTACTTATTATCAAAATACATGCAGCTATATTGTTGTATTTGGTTAATCAGGCACATTTTAGAAATAATACAGGTATTTTACTCAAATTATGCAAATTCTGCTCGCTTGTATTAGGAATTCACATTTTCTGCCACCCTACTAAACAACTACAAGTCTTGATATTAGCTCCTTAAATTTTGTAGAGAACAATGAATTGAGTCTTACCGCTTTTTACTTTGGTCATCAGCAGACTTTACTTCAGTGTGATCACCAAGGTCCTCATCTCTGTGAAAGAGAGAAAGACCTCAGAATTAATTGAATCATTTGATTTAACCTAAACATATTAAATGGGTTGAATTATTTACATTGAAGAAGAAAAATACTATATGCCTTTCACAAGGAAGATTCCTCACTACACTATGTGTCACAATTGTTTCATATAAGTGTTTAGCTAGTTAGGAAGTAAGAGTTATCAGTTCAAACTTCAATATTGTTCAGTTTCTTTCCATTGTGACACTACAAAAGAAACTACTAAAAAATGCTAAGTTCATTATAGTATTGTAGGATAATTCAGGTTGGAATTCAGGGACCTCGGGAGGTCTCTAGTCTAACCTCCTGCTCAAAACAGGGGCAGCTCTGAGGTCAGACCAGGTTGCTCAGGACTTTTTCTAGTTGGGTTTTGAAAACCTCCAGGGACAGAGATGGCACAAGCTCTCCAGGCGACCTGCTCCACTGCTGGACAATCCTCCTTATATCCAGTCTGAATCACTCTTGTTTCAATTTATGACCGCTGTGTTGCATTGTGTTGCCACGTTACAGATGAAGGGCCTGCCTACATCTTCTGAACTGACTATGGCTCTGTCATTTTAACTTGATAATGTAATTTCATTCAGTACAGGCACCAGCACCCTGAGCTACAGAAATGACTGCCAAAGAGTGTTATTTGCTTTGTCATTATATCCAGCCCAGATTCCTCTTACAACTGTTGTTATCTAGGGTTGCATACAATCTCTAAAACCATATGACCACATTTATGCTATTAACTTGTAAATCACTGGCTGTGAAAAAACTGATTTCATATAATAAATTTGATATATTAACATGTAGTCTATATAATATGTGAATATAATTTTACATTAATATATTATATTAAATGGTCTGTAATTAAAAATAATAATGTTATACGTTGAAGAATTGTTTAAGATTAAAAAAGGCTGCACTAGTTCTCATTTGAAAATTGATAATGATACTAAGAAAAAAAAGGATTTTAAAAAATTTATTTATGATACTCCTCTTTTGTATTTAAAGGACACTTTTTATTTTGATGGAGCATTTCACCTTAAAGAACTTTGATGGTCATGCGCTGACTATTTAGAGTTCTAGTAAGATAAAGTCAAGTACTACCTATGTTTCTTCCACACTGAATTATTTATATTTACTAGCCTGTATTTAATGAGGAACTTTAAAAAGTTAAAATTCTATGGTTTAAATCAAATAAAAATATTTATTTTGACTCCTCTAGTCATTTTTACAGAACAGAACCTATTAATACTAATAAGCAACTAACCACAAACATTGTAGAAGTAAATAAGGGAAAGATTATGACAGCCTTGCCTCTTATTTTTCTGACCAGCAGTATTTATTTCGGTAAAATCCTCAAGGTCTTTTCCTCTGAAACAACAAACAAATACAACTGTTAAAATATTCTCCCTATCTGGGAAGAGGTAAAGTGTAGTAAAAGAAAGAAATATATTTATGCACACATTTAAAAGGAGAAAAGTAAACTGTTAGTTAAGTTTATGTTCAAAATTTGCAATAACTTATGTTATTGACCATAATAAGAAAATATGTTTACAATTTTCCACTAGCAAGGTAAATTTCTGTACAATTAAATAAAAAATATTACCTAGTACAGCCAAGAAAATGAAAAGGCTTTGTGTAATCATATCAGTGCCATAGTTTAAGATTGTTATTTGCCAGTGAAGACAGTGAAGGGGAAACAAGAACTTTGTATTAATTTACAGGCTGTAAGCAGCTTAATCCTTGTTTGCATCATTAATTTGCAAAAAATCTGTTTTTATTTAAACTAAGAAACTTCTACTTCTTAAGACGACACCTAAAAATGTGTCCAAATGTCCACATATTTTTGTTTCTGTAATGACAAGAAATTACCTCCATGTGTCATCATAGTTAACAATTAAAGCATTGATTGTGTCTGTACTTCTACTGAAAATGCAAGCATCCAAAGACTTACAAAGTTTACATATAAGGAAACATCTTTTTAATTTCATAAATACAATTAAACTAGTGGCTAGTTTTTCCTCTGGATTTTTAAAAATTATTTTAAAATGGTTCAGTGAATTAGAGAATGGAATGACCTACAAAAAGCACTCTAACTAGTGTAAAAAACCCTGATTCTCTTTAGGTTGAAGTAGGCAGCAAAAGCAAAAGGCTAAGTTAGCTCTGTGAAACTGATAATTTGCTCACTTCAATCTGTAATAGGCTTATTAATCTTAAAACTTTGGATGCCTCCTAAAATTCAGTAGTGTCTCAAAGTCTTGTGCTCTGTCTTAATAAATTCCTTGTGAATTAAAATTTGCAAAAAAATTATACTCAACTTACAGGTTAGCGCTAAGTGTACATACATATATGTATGTATGCATATATGTGAGATTGTCTACTGTCAAATAGATGATCACATGTTGGCAACGCTTATGTGCTGCTACTGTTTAGAACATAATTCTTGAAGTTATCTGTAGAATTTTGGTGTTGTGTGACGAATGTTACATAGCTTTTACTAGCACAGTACTCTGGCAGTTCCTCCCTTGCCGTATGCTGAAGGGCTGCTTACAGACCACAAGAAACTTGGCCTGAAACACACTGAACTGATGTGCTGTTCAAAAATATAAGTTCAAGCTGTTCTTTATGGATCACTGCCCTTGCTGACTGAAATGCTTTGTTACACCCTGTTGGGGCAACACTTATCATCCATGAGTTGTACAATATTTTCTCTAATGCGCCTTCTCTAACTATATAAAAATATTTCTTTAATAGTTATATTGAGGAAGCATATAAGGCATGTGTGATAGCTTGCCATAGTTGCCATAGATATTACTTATTCAGCTGATAGTGCACGTCAGTTAATTAATCTGTATTTTAAATTCATCATTCTGTATAAGTAATGCTACTTAGTAATCCATAAACTTTTTACAGATTTGCAACATTACCTTTCCTGACATTCTCATAGTTACAAACTACTCACTGCCTTAGAAAAGCAGGGCCTAAGAAGCTTTGAAGACTTACTCCGTGTCACTTGTGAAAGAATTTGAATTCACTTTGATGAGGTTATTGATATCTTGGTTCCTTTAGAGACAGAACAAAAAACAGATCAAATCACAATTAGTAAAGCCAGCTGTCAATTTGCCAAATTAAATGCTCACTTAAAAAGAAATTATAATTGACACATTATTTATGAAAGACAAAATTAACCTGATGAAAAGTTCAAAGCATGCATCATTTTAGTAATTCAAAGATATTCATAGACACAGACATATGCCCCCCCCCATATGCACATAAGCACACACCCTTCCTGGAATAAAAGGACCAAATGATATTTTGGAAACAACAAGTTATGCCTAATACTTAATGTCAAAAAGGATAATTCCTGCTGAACATGCATCATGGACAACATCAAAGAGTGCCTGACCTCTAACATGCTATGATATCTTTACCAAGAATCTTTACCAGATAATACAATCAGCCAAGTGTTCCTGATATGTGTATGGATAATTTCTTACTTGAAAAGTAATTATGGATGAAGTCTTTCTGGCTAAATCAATCAAAAAGTCCATTACTCTACTTGGTAGGCTGTCTGGACCAGCTCCTTCCGAATTAAGCTCTCTCTTCTCACAAGAAATGTCATGTTTAAACTGAGGGCTGCTGAAAACTAGTTACATCCACTGATTCTTGAACTTCCATAAAAGAGATAGGGTGTGATTTACTATTATTATCTGATGTAAGGAAAAAAACTTCCTTGAATTAGATCTTGTTCGTTAATTAATTTTCTTTTTTCAATATAATAACATTAAACAATATATATTAATGTAACATAACTATTAAAAATAGAAGTGTAAACCAGTATCTATTATATGTAGTAGACTATATAGTTTACTATATTTAGTAGTATCAAGTCAAAACATGGTGTGTTGCTTTGACTGCCTTTATTTCTTTTCAAAGGATTGCACTGGTGTTACTGTTTCTATAAAACATTTCTGTGAAAATGCATTTTACAACTACAGACTCCTCTACTGAAAAATTTTCAGCAACTTTACCTAAAAAGTTACCATCTAGTAACCTTAACTCACTACAAAAAAATTGAAAGATTGACTCTTGAAAAGAAAACAATGTGAAGAGAGTGATGCCCCATGGTGGTATGACAGTGCTCCCCTGTAGGACCTGATCTATAACCCAGTAGTCAACAATGTTCTGTCTCATTACTGACATTTCATTTTGAACAGTTCTGTCACGAAACAACATCTCAGTGAAAGATAAAGACAGCCTTTTCAGATTTCTTCTTGGTCATGTTCGTCAGCTTTGTGGCTCCCTTTCACGAGATTATCAAGATCTCTGTTTGTTTAGGAATGAAACAAAACCAGTTCAATGCAAGGAAAGTCTATTGCCAGTTAGCTAGAATGCCATACCAGTCATTAATAAATGAGTAATCTACGTATGATATACTTTTGTGAATTCTCTTTATATTATCACAGATTTCACACTTTTCAGAGTTTTTCTCCAGAAGTTGGAGTCTTGTGGTTATTAAAAATATCCTTTCCTTTATTAACTGGATGGCAAATTGCTTTCTCAGTATTTGGAGGTAGCAACACTAAAGTGGTAATAAGGCTAATAAGACCTCAGGTAATTACTTTGTTAACTCATATTTTTGCAATTTTTATTAAGAAAAAACCTCGAACTGTGCATGTGTCTGGCTTGAGTAAAATATACATTATTCTTCTTGTCTCCTGCATCCTCCATTTCTTTATGGTCTTAGAGATATTTAAAGTATGCATATCTCAAGTCTTCTATAAAGCCTACTGAAGCTTTGCAATTGCAACTACCTCAATTATGATCTTTATGTGGTTGGCAGCCCTCACATATGTATCAACCTCTGTGTGGCATATTCACCCAAAACACAGAAAGCAGGCTGCAATCATGGGATTATATGCAGTTTACTCACCAGGGTTATGATTAGCCTTTCTGCTTACTTCTGCTGAATTTCACAGCGTGGAGCAACAGAAAGGCTGTGACTGTAGCAAAGCTGTGCCTTGCAGGCCGGTATGCTCCTATGTCTGATTTTCAAAGGAATGTAAGCATTTGGAGAACCAAATTCCAATATGCTTTTTATGAGACTTAGCTCAGTAAAACAGATACATTTGAAAGTTTTACTCATAGTATAGATATAAAATATTCGTTTTTTTACAATTTTCACTTCTGTATTTTTTAATAATTGCCGGGGGTTCTTCTTTCAGAATCAGATAAATTAATTGAAGACACCTTCCTATAAAAATAATTAAATACTATGCAGATAAACTATGGTCCCACCACAAGGCCCAAATACTAAAACTTTTTGTGTTAATCTTTGTAAGAAATGTTAAAATACCTTAATGTTTTTCTATCAAATGCCACATAGTTGAATTAATAATACCATAGAAATTGACTGTAGAACACTGGGAAGTTATATCACTTATATACTTGTTCTTGTTGTAGATAAGATTTTTCTGTCAACAGGGAATGAAGAAACTCCCTCAAGATCAGCAGGAATGATTCTGTCTTTAAAACGCGATATTTTTAAGTTTTCACATGTATTTTAACACTCTTCCTAGGTAACTTTATATTTGCTTTACCTTAAATTGCTTCATTCACTGTGGACAGAGTTTTCAAACCAAAAAAAGAGGAGTTTTCTAAAATAGTTCAACCTTGACCTACTGCCTATTTGAAAATCATGAAAAAAAAGAACAGATTTACAAACTTCCAATAATTTAAGAATCGTTCCTTCAGAAACATGTTTACTGGTCCATATTAATTCTTGGTGCAACTCAAGGGATAGATGAATTAGTTCCCGTCTGTAGACTTTAAATCATCATGACTGCAGCCAACAGCATTTTTTTACTTCCTCATACATTATTTTCAGTGCTTTGAGTATCACAACGCACTGACTGACTTGCGAGGAAGATTTTACTTGCTATCCAAAGGGATAGTAACAGAAGTAATAAAAGTCTAGGTTGCATGTGCACACCCTGTCAACTAGCAGACTAATTTATAGAATGCCAACACTGATGAGTCCTACTAAGTGAACAGAAAGAGTTGTAGCCGCGGATTACAGCACAAAAATACATGCTGACTGACCTGTTCAGCTATGCTTTATGGTTCCTATGGAACAAAACTTCTGTAAAACATAACCCTTAGAAGATATTAGTTTATTGCACTGGTAACACTTCTCAAACTTTCACCCTCATGAAACATCTGCTTGACATGACTGCAGCAAGTAATCAGGGCTGACATCTTGCAAGGTCTTTGCCTTGAGGTGGCGGGCTAGTGCAAAAGAGAGGTCACAGGATATGCAACTTCAAGCTACTGGTTCAAACATAGTTCAGGTTATTAGCAACTAAAGTTAAAGTTTGAGAGCTGTTATTTATAAAAGGATAAAATGTAAAGTAGGGCAAGCTGCAGGACATAGCAGGTAAATCAGAATTTATCTGATTAGGTTCAGGGCATAATTTTGCTGATTTTTTTAATCTGTTGTTGTTAGCAAAGCTACATTTACTTTAGCAATAGCACACAGTGGGCACCAGTGTTGGCATCACCATATAACCCAGTCTCACATTAAAAATTATGTGCAATACACAGTGTAAACAGAATTTCTGTTTAGTTTTCGTCTGAGACTTGTTAGCATGCTAAAAATCAGCAATACAATTTATGCCTTTTCTAATACTTCTAAAAGAGATGTCAGGTATTAAAGTGAGAAAGAGACTAATCTATATATTCATACATTAAAGAAGCTCCTTGAATATCAGAATATCACATGCAGTGAAAGGCTGTTGTGGAGAAGTCTTTCCAGTTGCGAGTATAACTGTCATTTGAAAAAATAAACCTTTTCAGTGTCCAAGGCTTACTGAATTGAATTCATTCTTCTTAGATTTGTCAACAATTTTTAAAAATATAGATGATGATGGAAAACAGCAGCATAAGACTTCTACACAAAGCAGTTCAGACAAACTTGGGAAAATATCTTTCAAATACAGTAGGTGACTTGTAATGGATGATGACATTTTTCATAGGTCATTCCAATGGATGCCACCTCCAAGCATAGCATTTTCAGAGACAGCCATTACATCACTGTGAACATTCTGCCTTGGGTGAGTATTTTTCGAAATGGATGAGAGTGAGGTAGGTCAGACAGCCTGCCAGGAGGAGAATACATTGATTCCTCGTAAATTCAAGAAGATGAAATATTTTAATACAGCCTCAGGACATGAGTGGAATTTTTTTAGGACCACCTAACTCAGGATAACAAATATTTTTTTTGTATTCTGTATAAAAATACTTGGAACAGCAGTACAGAAGATTTTGTATCACATTTTGTACAAAAGGATGAAGTATTGACAAAATTAATGGCTTATTCTAAAATAAAAACATTACAACCTAAATTAAGACCTAGATGTGCTTGTGGTCATCACTGAAGTATGGAAGACAATTCTATCAATTCATTTACTTTTCCCTTTGTAAATGACCACCTCCAGAAAAAAGTTTTTTCTGGCTTTAACATCCCCTTGCAGAAAAATGCTTAAAATAGCACTATGAATCTACAAGAAAGCCCCACTTTGAAGGGCAGAAAAACCTGTGTGCAACTGGGCCACTGTGGGCCTCATGCTATAAAGCTGTTAACCATGAACTTTGCTGCTGCTGCCTGCTATTTTGCCCCTAGCTGCTTGTGTAAAATAGGATTAGAAATCTGACAACTAATGAAGAGAGTCCAGCAGAATAAAAAGCTAGCAAAGAAGATAAGTGAAGTAGGTTTCGAAAAAGCTGTCAAGGCAGGCTGCATGTGCAATTTATGGCTTAGTTTAACCAGAAACTCCTATTCTGCCGTATCTTGGACCTCTGTGCCTCTCAGACACAAACAAAAAGGGAAATTTTTTAGGGCTTGTGTGACAAGCTGTCCAGAAATTAGCTAAATTTCAAAAGCTTAATATCTCTGACCCTGAATCAATATCAGCAAAAGTTCTTTCATTTACAAATAAATTCTCTTTGGGTTATCTAATTTTATTAATGTTAGGTATCTAATGTCTTCCTTGATTTAATGCATAAAAGACCTATAGACATATTCAGTAACTAATCTTTAAAGGTATAAAAAAGAATGTATGACGTAATCACAAAATATGATTATTTTCCTTTTATGCTCTGTATGAAAAACTTAGAGAAATTGAGTTGCCTACATTTGGCTTTGACTTTTGGTCTGCATTTGATTTCTAACTCGGTTCACTTGAGAGAAAGCTCTAATACTTTTCAGTCCTTCTGCTCTGTCAGATAGTTTGTGCATCTCACTTATTTCAGTGGATAATAGTTCTGTAATTCTGGTTTAACTGGTGACAAGTCAGATCACCATCAAAAAGAAAAACACAAATGAGTCCCATCCAGACATTCAAGCACAACTAATAATGGGGGTGTTGTCTTGAAAACACTCAGATAAAGTTCAAATGGCAGAGAAACAGGAAACACGTGAACCATGCCTGCAAAAAGAGCTTCAGTGGTGTCATGGGTTGTTTGATGAAAGCAATGAAAACATTTCTAATGTTCGTATTTGCAATTCTGAAGGCAATGGAGAAAACAATCATGAAAAATAGATTTTAAAAAGTATGATCACATTATTCTGATTGTTCTTATGCTGAGGCCAAATTGAAGTTGATCCTGGACATGTGTGGGAAAGAGAGTGAGAAAAGAAATTTTAAACAGTCTCCAGCCATGCTCTGGAACCTCAAGTATCAGGCAGGAGAGTATGCGACCACAACTCCTTAGACATTCAGTGAATGCTTACTTAACCTGTAAAAGGTCTGCTGAGTCCATTTCTGGTTCCAGATGCCCCTAATTCCTGAGGGCATTCTTGCCTTGTTACCTAGAATTTCGTCATCCCTCTTTGCTGATACACAAACAGTTCACATAATACCCAAGTACCAATATTGCAGGTGTTGTTTTATGGACCAGAAAACTGAAGGACCACACAAATTTCAGAAGATTTGCTATAATATCTTTGACACTTCATGTCAAATCCCAGGATACTCAGTAAGTTTTCACATTTGCTTTCTCTGTCATGATCAGCAATCCAGAGGCATATCTATTAAAGGAGTCATACAAAGTATTTCTAATAGATCTCCATCTGTTTTCTGATTAAAAGCCCTGAGCAGGAGTATAGAAAGTACTGAGATGACCCCCTATTTCTAATAGATGATATTATAAGAGATGTATATATATATATAATATTTCTAAATGTGATACCAAACAAGTTGTACCTGTTGTCCTTTCTTCAGTGATCTCTCCCAGTTGACCTCCTACAAAGGATACTGATCAACAGCTTCTTGTTCTGACATGATTGAATATGCAAACACCACACTAACAAAGTCTGGCTAAAACCTTAAGGGCATTTCTGACCTAGTCATGTCAATACAGAAGATGACAAAAACAACCAATTGCCAACTGGCCCTTCCGAATCTGTTCTAAAAGAGTTGGTCTAGAATAGTGGGTAGTGCTCGACAGTTCAATGGTAGCAGTCAACAGCGCAATGTCCAAATGGAGCTCTGTAACAAGTGGTGTCCCTCAGGGGTCTATACTGGGACCAGTACTGTTCAGTATCTTCATCAATGACATAGACAGTAGGATCAAGTGCACCCTCAGCAAGTTTGTGGACAACACCAGCTGAGTGGTGCAGTTGACACACCTGAGGGACGGGATGCCATCCAGAGGGACCCAGACAAGTGCAAGAAGTGGGCCCATGTGAACCTCATGAGGTTCAACAAAGCCAAGTGCAGAGTCCTGCATGTGGGTCGGGGCAGTCCCCGGTATCAATAGAGGCTGGGGGATGAAGTGATTGAGAGCAGCCCTGCTGAGAAAGACTTGGGGGTACTGGTGGATGAAAAGCTAGACATGAGTCAGCAATCTGTACTCGCAGCCCAGAAAGCCAACCATACACTTGGCTGCATCAAAAGAAGGGTGGCCAGCAGTTCAAGGGGGGTGATTCTGCCCCTCTACTCTGTTCTCATGAGACCCCACCTGGAGTACTGTGTCCGGCTCTGGAGCCCTCAGCACAGGAAAGACATGGACCTGTTGGAGCAGGTCCAGAGGAAGGCCACAAAGATGATCAGAGGGATGGAACACTTCTGCTGTGAAGAAAGGCTGAGAGAGTTGGGGTTGTTCAGCCTGGAGGAGAGAAGGCTCCAGGGAGACCTTATTGTGGCCTTTCAGTACTTCAAGGGGGCCTACAGGAAAGATGGGGACAAACTTTTTAGCAGGGCCTGTTGCAATAGGACAAGGGGTTTTAAAGGGGCTTTAAACTAAAAGAGGGAAGATTTAGGTTAGATAGAAGGAAGAATTTTTTTTACAATGAGTGTGGTGTAACACGGGCACAGGTTGCCCAGAGAAGTGGTAGATGCGCCATCCCTGGAAACATTCAAGGTCAGGTTGGACGGGGCTCTGAGCAACTTGATCTAGTTGAAGATGTCTCTGCTTATTGCAGGGGAGGTTGGACTAGATTACCTTTAAAGGTCTCTTCCAACCCAAGCCATTCTATGATTCTATGATTCTTGCTTCTAATATATTAAGTATGTCAGGCATCTCACTGGATAAAGCTTAACATCATGGGCCTGTCTGAATTTTGATCTGCCATCCATGGCTGCTTTACTGTCCCTGTATTAGACTTCATCATGTATAACTGAGAATGAATAAAGACGTTCTTTGAGAAAAGAGTGGCATTTATTCTGAAGCAGGGTGCATTTCCTTCCACACCGCTATGCTCAATAATCAGTGCCAGGAGTCCTCACTCTGACCTTTCATCAATAATAGCCAAGGATGAAGGAACAGAAGAGCTCTGCAGTCAACTATGAAAGCCAATTTATACTGTCCCAAAACCAGTGTAATGCTTAGCCCAGAGGATTTTGGTGTTAAATGCAGAGGAAAAATCTGTTGATCAGAATGTTTTATAAGAGGTGGACCGGGAAAGACCACTGAAGAAAGGACAACAACTTATTCAGTTTTGCTTGGAGGATATGTATGACCCTGTAAACACTGTATTAACTTTTCAGTTAGGAATAATGGGCTTGGATCTCTTCACATGAGCTCTGCAACAGCAAATCATTTATATCAACATGCAGAAAAGCTGTAAACTAGCATTCCACTGAATGCCAAATCTGTCAGAATTGGGAGGCAGAAGGTCCCTGTCACTAGAAAGTAAATTAATATTTTTGCCTTCTGCTGAAATTCAAAAACGTATCATAAAAAATGACTGTATCAATTCGTACTATCAAAAACAATTTAGAAAGTTTAAAGCCACTTCACTTTGCCATAAGGAAAAAATGGTCATTGTAGCCAAAGCAAGATGCTGCAGTTACGACTACTGAATTATGGCTATGCCTACATGAGTTCTGTTTTAGTATCCTTGCTTCCAACACTTTTTGAGTGACACAAGTGTCCTCCAGAACATTTTAGAGGTCTCCTGAAGGTCTCGCTAAAAAGTGAAAGCAAATTCAAAAGACATCACAATGGAAAAGTCACACAGGAATACCTGGTGTGGGAGTCATACCTTCCAATTTTGGTCATCTAAACTTATTCTAACCTAAGATAATTCTCTAGGATGTTTCTAGTGGTTGTTTGGAATTGCCAAGGAGCATAATACAAACATATTTAGAGCATTGTCTGAATTTACTACTATCTGACAGGAGTAATTACAGTGAATTACCCTGGACAGTATAGGGAAACCCTATACAGAACTAATACTCAGTGTACTGTACTTTATAGAAAATAAAATGCTAAAGAGCCAAGAATATAGTAGCTGCTTAAATATGTCAGAAAAATACTCTAGTTCCTTGTTTCTGTTCCCTAGAAATTGCCTCTGACACCCCCATACATACAAATACACAGCTGAGACAATTTCTTCAACCTAGCTGTGCTGTAAACGGCACGCTAAAAAGACATGCTTATGTAAAAGTTTCTACAATATGCCATGCCCCTACAGACTAATAGTCATTCACTGGTAGCAGACAATCTCACTATGGATGCTTTAAGAGCTGAGTGAGATCTCTCTCTAAGTTCTTACATAGCCCCTGTTACTGTCACCTCAAAAACTCCTCCCCAAATATGTCCAACACAAATTCTATGCAAAATGAAAGATAAATTCATTACTTCTACAATTTATGAAATGTTGGAAATATGGCTTTCTGGTTATTCTGCATCTTTTGGTGCTAATACCTTTGTTACTGCACTAGTAAATGGGTCCCACTGTGCCAAATCCTGTTACTTTCTGTATAGATCATATGCAAGGAAGCAGCGTAGTTGAATACAAGTGAACCCCATATAAAAGCATTTTATAGAAATACACATTTTTGCTTCCTAACGATAATCATTAATGAAAGATTGACTAAAGCTGTGTTAAACACCCTCGGGATGTTTGAAGTGGTTTAACAAGATCACCCACAGAACATGGCTGTTTAAAAAATGCAGTTTTTCAAAACACCTGCATTTAATGATTGCTGCAATTCTGTAATGGAAAAATGCAGAGTAAGAATCTCCTCTGTCCTCTGAAATGGCAATAAAACACAAAAAGAACTTGATAAGCAATGAATAAAAGACCCATGAGTAAATCAGAAAAATGTCTCTGTATGTATCCAGTGCAGTGCTCATATGCTGCTGCATTTGTAACATTCAGAGAGACCTGATTTAAGGACAACCTATTATGCTCTGAAAAACGCACAGTTATTAGACAGTGGTTGTCTTTACTTTTTCTGGATCCCAGCCTACTTATGTTTTATAGGGTACCTATAGATGTCCTAACTAATCATGAGGTGCCTATTCCATTCTGTTCACCGTCTCCAAAAGGTGGAGGTCCATATGTCCATGCATCCAGATATGCTATATATTATTGTTTACTCTATATTTTAAGATGGATGCCACATCTATCTGTTGCACTTGAAAACAATGCAAAAATTGCTTTTTACATTAACAGAATCAGTGTTAGGCCTTGCATGGAATACTACACAGTGGAGCTTACACTTTTAGCCAAAAGAGATAGTATCTGACATCCTTTTTGGGTAAATCCTTTCCTAAAGATTTTCCTTGTTTCACTGACCAGTTTGATAGAAAACCAATTGCCATTTTCCACTTATTTTATACTGAAATTAAATCATTATGCTTTTAACATCCCTATCAGAACCCTGAGCAAAAGGCAAATAATCAATTAAGTACAACTTTAAAAAGCATGACATGAAAATCTTTCCATTATAAGTAAAAATATAGGAAATTAAAGGATGTAAGATAAAATATTATTCTAATAAATGTTAGTGTTACTAGAAATACTTTTCATGTAACTGTTTACTTCCCTTGTGTGGCACAATAATTTTTGCCAAAAGTGTAGTATTTATATGACATCTTTAGTAGAAAAATGGCACTTCTGCTGACAGCTGCTTAATGCATTTTTGGTTAGTGTAAATTTAACAAAAATCTGTAGTTTTGTGAAGCTGACACATCAGCAGCAGATGGACGACATCTGAAGCACCAGCCAAATGCAAAGAAATTATAGCAGGAGTAGAGAGGGCTGAATTTTGTGCACTAAGATTACAGGCTACTTATAGTTTATATACTGACACAAATAGCTGTAGCAGCACAATGTTGCCATAGAAACTTGTAGACCAGTAAAATATTCCTCCAGCTCTCCACCAATGGAGAGACGGGAATACAAAGCTTGATATGGTAATGAGAGCCACCGGGGGATGATGGATGTGAACGGATTGAGGGTGGGAATTAAGTGAGACCTTAACAAGCCTTTAGGAGTGAAGAATGGCTGTGACTTCCCTAGTTAATACAGTGGCGTATTTAATCCTCTAAGATCTCCCATGTTTGTTGACAGGAAAATGTTTCACTGAAACATTGCTTTTTTCCTAGGGATTACACTGTCAGATGTCTTTTGGATGTTTTTCTTAATTATTTTGTACTGTTTTTACATACTGAGGGCTTTAGGGGAGGGGAGCACTGTTCAAAATAATATAGCCTGTGGCTTCAGACCTCAGAAAACTGTACTTTATGAATCAAATCAAGTTAAATAAAATTAGCTAATTTAAGCTAATTTTTGTGTCTACACCATTTAATATTTCCAGGTAAAAAGTGCAAAATGAGCTACCATAATTCTTGGTGCATATCTAGAAATCTGTCTCTAATTCACTCACTTTTTAAATGCATATTCAGGCATTTTATTCTGTTCAAGGTCATAAAGTCAAATTTTTTGCACAGTTATTGATTATTGTTTTGAAAAATGTAACATCTCCGTTAATACAGAACCTTACAATTAGCTGGATTTTCAGTGCAAAAAAACATTTCTATGTCTTTTCCACCAATAGTTTTCATGGTATTTTGTACACTTTCCAAGATACATTTCTACATATGCCATCCAATTCATACCACAAGAACAAGTCCATCTGCTTAAACATACTAATTTTGTCACACTAAATGGTATATGTTGGTTTTTACTATTTAAAATGTTAACACTGCTATGCACAAGTTGGGATTTTTTATGTACCTAGTAGTCTGCAGATACTACCTCTCCCATAATTTATTGAAGCCCAAAGATAATATACTATATAATCCACACTTCTACAATTCATCTGCTTCCAATTATTTGCAGCAATTATCTATATACTGCTCTTTAAGATGCAGGCTAGACAGACTGAAAGAATAAAAAATGAAATCTTTTTCATTCTTCTGCGATAACTTAGCAAGTCAATGAGATGGAACTCAAAGTTTGTACTTCTAGGCCAATTGTTAGGACTAGATAAATGCTGCATTTATCACATACCATGTCCAAATGAACTACCAAATATGGAAATCAAACAAATTGAGTACTTAATATCACATTTATCACATTTATCAATGTTTATCAAAACACTGTTTTGATTATATCTGCTGATGTTACCTTGCCATAGCCTGATCATCCACATCAGTCTCCAATTTCTGCGGGGTCACCTGTTCTGATGAAAAGGCAGCCCTGCAATATGAATGATGAAAACATACTTAATGCACAAGAAGATATTTGGAAACACATTATATAATTTAAATGGGTTATCATTGTAGATATTGTATTTCTTAGAAGTGTAACCACGGTGAGTTTGAGTTTTCTTTGAGAAAATTTTTTCTGTTTTTTTTTTCTTTACATGGGTATATGTAGTATAAAAAGATATATAATATATAAAGAATTCTTTATATAATATATATAAAGAATATAAATATATAAAGAGCTATGCAATGCTTTAGTTCGTGAGATTACTGCATCCACTGAGCCTTTTGAAAAATTAGTATTCTAAAACTATCTGTTTTGCTAGTATGGATATAGTAATAAAGTGGAGTTTCTTTACTGTTTCAAAAATATTTCAGTAATAAAGGAATTTTAAAGTACTTTTCTACTACCTACTAAATAAATTTTACTTATTTAGTGAAGACTAGCCTTTTACTTATTTAGCAAAGTACTGATTTTTAAAAAACTAAATAAGTAAAAAATTACACTTTCCTATTTTTGCTTATTTGTGTGAACAGTCAGATTAGTCACTACACGAATACTAAAATTTTAACAAAGTACAGGAAAGGGAGAAGGTGGGTGATACAGTTGGGTATGAGAGTTACATGTTTCTTTAGAGAATCTTTCTATTAGGGTGGCGACTAAGCCATGACAAGTTTTGTAGCTGTCTTAATTATAAGCCATGAAATTACAGGTTGGTTAAGTAATCTTTTCCTAATTTAGGCCATGTGAAATGTACATTTAGTTAATGAATTAATTTAATAAATTTATTTTCTAAAATTAGAGCAATGTTTGCAGACATTCAAGTAAGTTTAAAGTATTTTATGTCAATTCATCTTATGTTAATGCCTTCTGTTACAAGCCTTTGCAAGTGCACAGCTTTTTAATTTACCACTTTCTTTTTCTTCACTTTGCTCATGCTCTCTTTTTCACTCTGTCTTTAGAGCACCAGTTTAATATAAAGGAATATTTGCATTAGCAACATACATAACTGTGCTCACGCTCTCTTTTTCACTCTGTCTTTAGAGCACCAGTTTAATATAAAGGAATATTTGCATTAGCAACATACATAACTGTGGAACTAAAACTGTGAAGCAGTTTTTAATTTTTTCTGCAGTTACAGTTGGTTTTTCAATTTGAATAAATATCCAACTAAATGTGCTAAGCTATGTGAAAATAACTACATTTCTGCAAGGAAGGAAGTCTTCTTCATGTGCTTTTGTGACATTGACTATGGAGGAACCCTCCCAGGTAAATTATACAGTCTTTGTATTATAAATAAATGTAAAATAATAAGGTTTGTGCATGGGAGTGTGTTGCATTTTGAAATCAACTAAGAAGCAAAGTAAGCAAGACATACGTCGTTGGAGCCTCTGAATTTTCTGAAGTGGTTCTAGAGAAAGAAAAGAGTAAATATTTCAGAAACCAAGTAGCAAAATTCTAGTATTGAAGCACTTTGCAAGATTTCAAATCAATCAACAGCAATTAATTTTACTTCTCCTTCCTTCTAAGATGGTAGTTTTCTTTGTTTCTTAATGTGGAACATAACATCTTTAACTCAAGTAGCATCATACTAAATTCTAATCATATTCTTTATATGTTACTAAGACAATCATTCTTCAATTAACATTCTTCAGTCAATCACTCTGATCAATACTGTTTTGTTTTCAGCACACAATTCACAATCAAAAAACTCAATTGCAGTGAGCTGCTTATATTCTTAGCTGCAATTGCAATTTCTGTTAAGTGCTCTGTAAGTGTGCTTAATCAGCTTGGAACTGAGGCAAAGCACTCCAGAAGTTTACATCATGCTTGACTATAGAAGGCTAGAATCAGGTCTCAGGATCAGAAAAGGTAAGTAAATAATAAACCCTGACCCAAAAAACCCCACAGACCCACAATTGCTGAACTCCCTTCCTGAGGATAGCAGAACAATCGGCCATTCTCATATTTGAAGAAAAGACACAGCTCTTTGCTCCACCTGTCGTTAAGACTGATAGTGGCCTTATAAAACTGTGGTTATGCACAGCACTTCATTTTCTGAAACCCACAGGTGAGTAAAAGGCTTTGCTTTGATGACTATTATTAGTTATAGTAATATTCACAATTTGAAATAACTTTCACATCTTGAAAGCACTTTTAAAAGATAAACAAATTAATCATTTAATGCCCATCATTGTTTAATCAACTATCCTCAATGACATCATTGTTAGATGATCCAGGAAGGGTCATGAAAGCTTCATAAAGAATATGCCTGCATTTTGGTCTTCTCTGGACTATGATAGTAGAGGAATAGCTGGATAATTGGTGTTGAGAAGGACACAGGAATCACAGGATTTTGTTGGAAGCTGCCATATAGAGGACGCATCCCATCCTGTGCTTTCACAATTACCATGATCATAGTGAGATACTGAAATGAAGCTGGATAAATTCATCACAGTTGACATATTAAAAATATCTAGTAAGCACCGTCTTAAAATAAGCTTTAGCATCTAGGAGCTATCTTTGGGCTGGATGGTAAGTGACTTTGAATCTTGGCCAAACAGATGGACAGTAGTAGACCCAGAATAAGATTAAAAATAATTGCTAAACTTGATTTTAAGGATTGATCTTAAAGTCTTCCGGTGACAGAGTTTCCACAAACTCCCTAGGACATGGTCTACCAAGGAATCCTACAAAACACAACAATGTATCCATTCATTTCTTTTTCATTTAATTTTCATCATTGATATGCATGAGTCAGGTTGGAAGTTTCCCAGATTAAAACTAGGGAAGCATAAGGCCATGCTGCAGCCAATAGAGGACTTAAGCAAAGAATATAATGAAAGTTCATTCCTGAGTATTTTAAACCATCCATATTCTGCTTTTAGATGAAAGCACAAGAAAAGTTCCCTGCTCTCTGGGGAAAGCAACCAGAACTTTGGAACTAAACGTTAAAAATTCATCTGCAAGTAACCTCTCTTACTGAGAGCTGACTAAGTAGATGTTGAGGTTTTGTCCACACTGTTAACCGAACGGGCCCAAAGGTTAGCCCCTGGCTGTCAGACCAAATGACCCTTATGGCTAGTCTCTCTATAGCAGATTTGTCTTGTGGAGAGGTAACTGGAGTAGTCCAAAGAAAAACCATGAAGAAAGCATACAATCATTGTAGAAAAATTTTGGGAGCACTTATGTAACTTCAAGTCACTGGCACATCACATGCTCGGACCTCAGTCAATGCTGTGCATCAAGCTGCTAAGAGCCCAAACAAGTATTTAGGCATGGGATACTTCCTCTTCCCATGCCATCTTACTCATCAAACTCAGTCCCTCAAAGGATTGCCCTGTTGGCTCAGTCCCCAAATCAGCTCTAGCCAAGAATTAAGAAATAACTAGTGGTCATCAGTACTTACCGTTTGATTTCCACTGTTTCTGTTGTGGTTTTACTACTCGAAACTGGGGGAGGCATCCAAGATTGCCTGTCAGTGTCAACAAATAAATTGAGTATTAGTTTAATGCTCTGGCGCTGAACAGCATACTATGAATGCTGGAATGTCAGAAGTGATGTAGAAATACCTCGGACTTTTTAAGAAATTATTATGAAATTATTTTGAAATACTGCATACAAATACTTTTTAGACCATTTTTTTCCAGACAACTTAATGGAATTAGAAATAATACAGTAATTTTAATGATTGTTGTGAAAAATGTATTCTCTGACTCTAGGTGGTCTTTTCTAAAACCTGAGTAGTACAAATGAATAGATCATTCAAGGGAAGGACAACCAGATATAATGCACAAGGGAAAGGGTGTCAAGTATCAACCCAAGAAACACATTCAGGCTGGTATTAGGGGTCACATAAACATCACAAGCACTTTCAGTTCTTCTATTATTTTCTTTCCCCTCAAAACTATCAATCCAGCAATTGTTTGTGTGGAAAAAGCAATTGCACCATAAACAGTGCAATTCAGTGATGGCCTTTCACATCTCTAAAGAGCCTGAAGAGAACTAGTGGGCTGAAAACACCATAAACTTCCACTGAACAAGCAGGGCTGTTAATAAGAAAATAATGACATTTTAATTTCTACTTTCATAATTCTACTGATCACAATTTTAATGCATGAAACATGGAAGAAAAAATCACAAATGGACAGGATTTGTGGCTGGGAAGGATGCATAAAAATACAGCTATCGCCAGCAGTACATTTTAAATTAAAAATATAGTTCTTTGTTCTACACCCTGTTTTTAATCTTGCCCAGGTAATACTACCTGAAATCCAGATTTTTAAATCTAACTGTGTATCATGCAGAAAACCTTAGTGTGGTTCATAAGTACTGCAACAGCACAGGGTCAAGTCTGGCATCAGAGATTTCAGCTGGTCACAATTACAGTGAGATACAGTGCTTTAAATTTAGACACTGAAAAGGCATACCCAGCTGAGTTACGAGCTGCAGCAGGGTTAGCATCTGTTGTGCTATGTCCACCGGGCTTACAAAACTGGCTCTATAGAGACAACCTTCCAACACAGTACTCCCGTGGAAAAAGCCAGAGCATGTAAAAGATGAATTCTTGAAGCTTGCTGAGGAGTTAGAGCATGCTAGAGGAGAGAGTTGGTAATGTTTTTTCATGTAATTGTGATACGTTACTGAAGTTTTATAGAGTGCTATATATCCTCTGGCAACCAAGCAATGGTGGTAATGAATACCTTTTTTTCTTGACTGGAGAAGTCACAGCAGTGTTTGTGGATGATGCATTAGGAGTCCAAGATTGTCTGTTAAGGAAATATACTTAGTGAATTAATTAATCTTCAATAAATGTACAATTTTAAATGAAAAAAACCAATGGTAAGAAATCATATTTCTACTATCAGAATGATACAACCATGTATGGTAAATGATATGACTATGTTTATGTATGCCAGCTGAAATTTTGGAAGTATCTCAAAGGACACAACATTTGGGACACCTTAAGGGATTCTGATGCTTAGAGAATAGATGTGTCTTTACTTGATAGCCAAAGTAATTTCTAACTTCTTAAAATATTGACTTCTGTACCTACACTTGTCTCCAACCACTGCAATATTAAGATCTTTATTTTTCATAGCTTAAATTTTATGTTTCTTATTCAATTATGTCAATGCTGCTCTGTTTTATGATATGCCTGTAAAAGGAGCCAGTATTCCTCATATTTCTAACTATATCAATTCCAAGCCAGTGCTTTTTCTCATAAAATTTATCAAAAAGTTATTGTCTTGTCCTCTGCAATTCTTGATGTAATGAGAATAACTGAAGAACACAGCTTTACAAATCATTTTATTGCTCTCTGTCAGGAAAAAGTATATACCATTTAAGTCTCACTTAAGTCCCACTTCATTTTTCTATTAAAAAATCATGTTTGGACAAAATAACATAAAATCCACTTTATGTGATGTTTCATGTGTCATCATCACCATGATTTACAACATAATGGTGCAAAATCATAATTTAAAAGAATGACCTCACTTGAACTTCAAATCCCAGATATACTAATTTGCTCTTCAGAGTAATATCTCAACACTTCACAAGATGACATTTAACTGCTGTGCTTAGTCTTCACTAGCAACCATATTCAGTATAATTTATTACTGATAGAACACTACTGACATTGATGAAGGCACACAGCAATATATTTTTCCCTTTACATTTACAAGTATGGTGTTTGAGCTCTTCTGATTTTCATTTTTTTAAAAAAATTTCAATTAGGTATGAGCTGTAAGTTCTTTAGAAAATAAATTTTCAGTGTTGTGTAGTCATATTAGATATATAAAGTGGCCATCTCTGAATCTTAACAACTTTTTTAATAACATGTCAAAGATTTTGTACTAACTTATTTTAAATTAAAAATTGGTTTCAATCTGTTTTAAACAAAAGACTGACCTTCTGGCAAAAGAAAAGCTTTCTACTGGAAAAATCAGTTAGCCTGTCTATCAAAAAAGTACTTTTGTGTTTTGGTACTCAAGTTTTCCATTGGCAATGTTGAATGGCATTTCCGACTGAAAACCTTAATTAGAACTTTTTCACGTAGTTTTTAGTCAGAAACATGTATTATATTTGGTAGAATTCATGCACAGAAATGTAGAGCTCTAGAAGATACCCACACTGAACTGTTTTCAAAACACTCATTCTTTCTTTTTTGTATGTAAAAAATTGTGTTTCTTAAATAATTGCTATGCTGAGTAAATGTGTAATCTGAACTGGTCTCTCTTTTAATCCATATGGAGAAATAGGCATTTCTAAGGAAAATTTCTCTTATTCTAAAGAAAATATCTGAGAGACATCAGATGAGTTGTCCTCCAAAAGACCCTTTTTCTCCTCACTGGCTATAGTCTATGATAACCTAGATACACATGTCTGCATTCCAGATGTCAGGTGATGAAATGAAGCCTGCTATTAGGCCATGTGCCGTACAAATTATTTGTCTATATATTCTTGGTATGTACATTTAGTCAAAAGATATGATAATATATAATACTTAGATGATAATGCATAATAAATGATACATGATAAATTATAATAAATAAAACTTAGATGATAAAGTTTCCAAAGCTCATACCTGTTGCTTTGCTTATTATTCAGAGTTGGAGACTTATTTATTTTATCAGTATCACTTCTGGCTGGAATTCTGCCAAAAACACAGAAATTATTTATAGTACACACTCTAGATCTTTTACAAACTTAAGTTATAGATACAAAATAATTAATTCTAAAACTATTATATTATGTACGAAATATTTTGTACCCTGCCTTCAGCCAAGTACCACGCAACACTGTTGTATTTAATGAAAAGCTTTCAAGGGCCATCTGGGACACGATCCACACCAGCATGTGCTCTGTGCCTTTTTCAAATCTTTAATTTAATTGTGCAAACAACTATCTCATATCATGGGCAGCTTGTGACTGTGACCGGCAGATACAGTTACTCGAAAGATCACTAGAGGTCTCACTAAACTTGCTAGCATTACTACAGATGCAAACGTGAGCGTTTCTTCTAATTCACAACTACCCAAAGAACCAGCATTTATTTCATGCTTCATTTCATATTTTCAAAATTTCAGCACAATACTTTAAGTAGTTCTGTATTTGCTCATTTTAAAGACTTAAAGGGTCCACCTGGCATCCTACTCCACTTCTGCCCAATGTAGCAGAAGCTTTGAAAAAAGTGAAAGAAGAAAGGTAAGTATAATGTTAGCTTTTCCTTGGACAACGTTTCAGCTTCTGATAAGCAGTGGTCAAAGAATATCCTCTGTTTGCCCCAGAATGTGGTCTCCAACAGACACCTTTGGCTCAATGATCCATTTACCAATCTAATGTTTTTCTGAACCAATTTAAAATTTTGACCTCCACAGCAGTATCATGTTGTGGTGACTCCTACAATTAATATATTTATTAAGGCAAAAGTGTTCTTCTTCTTTTTTCTTTCTTTCTTTTCTTTCTTTCTTTCTTTCTTTTTCTTTAAATCATTACTTAAACACTTCATACAGTATCTCCTCATTCTTACAGTGCAACAAGCAGAAAATATTCCTTCCTTACTCACTTTCCCTATATCACTCATTTCCAAGCTGAGGAAGCTTTGTCTCTTCAGAGATTCCCCATATGAAAGCTATTCTATCCCTGTGAACATCCTTTCTCATCTTTCTCTTTATTTTTTTCTGATTCTATTGGAGTTTCTTCACATAAGTGAAATACTGCATGCAGTGCTCAAGATGTGCAAAACAGGTTCATACTATGACTGAACAGTGGTTTCTGGTTTGATCTCAGTTAATTTTCTAATAATTTCTACCATTCCAGTGGATTAGATTATTAGTAAAGCAGACAATGAAAGTGTCTTTTTTGCTTCAGTCCCACCTCTTCAGATCTGATTTCTATAAATGCAGTTAGGATTTACTCTTCCTGGAAGCTATTCTGGACTTAATAGCATTTAGTACTTGGAAAAATAGCATTGTCACTATTTGATTTTTAAAGTTTCTCCCATCTTTTGTCAAATATGTAGTTAGTTGCTAATAATAAGAGAGAAATAGATGGATAAATAAAATTTCCACCCCCATCCAGAAAGGCTGCCTGTGATCATCTGCACAATGCAATTGTTGTCTGAGTTATGATTTGTAGACCTACATGCCAGTACAAGTATACATGCACCTACTGCCACCAAGCCATGGATTTCTGTTAACAACTCAACTGTGTCTGGTATTTTCTTGTGCTTGCAGTAAATGGTGCAATTGCATGTAGCCGTCTGCAACATCTCTCCCAGGTCCTTTATACTGAAACTGATGTTCAAATTTTGTAGATATTGGGTTAGGCAAAATTCATATCAAACAATACCTTCTTCGAACATGCATATGGCAGTATCCAGGAAGCAAAAAGCTGTACTTAAAATGGCTTTTAGATATGTTTTCACTGTCACATTTATACATCCAATGAAGAACTCAAAATTACTCCTATACTAGTCAGTTTATTTGGGATTTTTTTAAATTAGAATTTTAATGACTATTTTGCCATTTTGAAAACTTGCTGTTGAAGAGACATTCATCCAGATAGATCCAGATTCTTTAAATCCTTGTCTTCTGAGATATTACATTCATGGCCAGAAGAGATACAAAGCAGAATTCTGGAAAGATGTTCCAATCTCTGGCTGGAAAACAGGTAACTCCTAAAGACCTTTTGCAGGATAGAAGACTACCATTTTACAGCATCTTAGCTAGACAAAAATTATTTTCCATATAGGCAACATGACTTACAATAATTCTGTAAACAGCTCTGAGAGATCTCCAATACCAAGGTAATTCTTCTCAAGAACTGTCTACTATCCTTCAGATTTATTCTACATTCCAGAAACATGCTCCATTTTCAACTCTGCCTTTTAGTTTTGAACAGGAAAAAAAAAAAAGAATGCTTCTTTTTCACACAGGCAACTAAACAATATAGCTAATCTGCAAACTGATCTATTCTAAGCTCAGAGACATCTGTACTGTGGTTATGCTTGCCAGAAATAATTTATAAGAAAATAAGGGAATTGTACCTGGTGGAGAACATCCTTCACAGAGGAAGCAGAAGTACCAAATTTGACTGCAGGCTACAAAAAGGTGCTAATAGAAAAGAAATCACCACACCCTTTTATGCCTTAGGCTGCAAGTTTGAGGTGATGCAGAACACGTGCTCATCCCTTACAGAAATGCCTGCTGGCAATGGGTGTGCACAAATTAATCCTGGAATGGCTATATTCCACAGTTTTGAGAAGACCAGTGATGAATGAGGAAAAATAAAACAACTTGACCGCAGCTTCCTCATTGTGATTATTTCAAGTTAGAACCATCATTATTCAGTCCATTTATGGACATACTTTGCATTAGTTATCTGGAGTCCATATTCACACCTATAATCCTTTCTTTGTATTCTCTGTCATCTGTTGCATATTATGAACCCTTTATGTTAGATATTTGTGTATATGAAAACACAAAGTCAGCTTACAACCTAAAATAATTCAGACATCGTAATATCTCAGCATAAAGCAAAAAGACTTCGATAGAGTACAAAAAGACAATGCTGTTCAGCGACACTGTAGAAACTGGAATTGTCCTATGACTTCTAAATTAATAATTTTCTATGCATGAAAATCAAGCCTTAAATATTGTTTTTAAGTCAATGAGCATATGGATAAGAGTGACATAGCTGATATATTCTACTTGAATTTCCAAAGACCTTCATAGAATTTTACTTTAAGGACTCTGAAATAAACTGATCTCTTATGTGGAAATAGAGAAGGTCCTTTCATGCATAAATAACTGGTTAAAAAGTAGGAAACAAAGGTTTGGAATAAATGACAATTTTTCAGAGTGGAAGGAGGGATCTGTACAAGACCTGTGTTTTTCCATATGTTCACAAATTATCCGAAAAAGAAGGAAAGTGAGATGATGTTGCTTGCCAATGACACTAACTCATGGCAGTCAAAACAAATGCCGACTGGCAAGGTTTTCAGAAGTCATTTCCTAACATGTCAGATTTCTAAAATGGCAGATGATATTCACTTTTCATAGATACAAAATAATGCCTGCCAAGAAAAACAATTGGTCTCTGAACCAGCTATTATCACTCAGGAAAGAGGTCTTGGAGTTATATAGACGATGTTATGAAAAAGAAAGCTCAATTCCCAGCAGCACTCAAAAGAGCAAATTCAACCTTATGAAGGATGAGGGAAAGAACAGCAAATGAACCCCGTTGTTATACTCCTCTATATATACAAGGTGTGTTCCTATCTTAAATACCTGAACGGAGATTTGGACCCCCATATCAGAAAGACGAATATAGAAATAGAAAAGATACAGAGAAGAGCAACAGGTAAATTGGAGTTATAGAATGGCTTGCTCATGATGAGTGAACAAATACAGAAGGATTCACCAGCCTGCAGAAGAATCAATGGAGTGGTGATATCACACAGCTCTGTAGCCTCTTCTGTTCTAGACTTCTATGGAGAAGGTAAATTTTATGTAACAATTTTTAGTTGTTTCTTACAACAGAAGTAAGGATCATCAAACAAAATTACACAGTGCTAAGGTCCAACCAAACAAGTGCACTTTTTCCACAGTGTGCATTTAAGTGCTGGTACTCATAGCCTCAGCATGTTCTGGGTACCAGATGCTAATGGGGGCTGAATTTTGAAGATGTGACACAGAAAGAATCTGCAAACACAGACATGGTCTTTTCTTAACTCAACAGAGGTCAAGACTGAAAAGAACATTCAGATTAAGCACCTGTATGATAAGCATGAGAGTCTGATATTTGTACTGATCATGGTATGAAGTGGCAGCAAGGATTTACAAAGAACTAGGGGTTTAGCCATGTTGTGCTTAACTATTGGAGATAGCACTTTGATTTATAGTTTGAAAAGCAGGAAATTGGGGAGGACTGGATATCATCTGTGCAGAGATACTTATATTTATGAGGACAAGAATATACACAGAAATTGACACAGAAAAAAAGAGCAAGATGTCAAAAGAACCTTTTCTCAAATCACATTTCCATTTGTCTCATTGACAAGTCATGCAAAAATAATTCAAAGCCTACTTAGAAGCTTCATAAATAACAAAATTTAAAAACCCACTGATTTCATTCATGCTTTTATTTTTAAGACCTCTCACAGGTATGAGAATCACAAAATACAACACATGCAGAAAAAAGCCCTACCTGTCCAAGGTAGTATCAGACCTGTATCGCGCAAGTACAGCTTTCTGATCTTCCTTTTCATTTGTGCTACTGCTACAAAAAAGGTTAGAAATGCCACTTTGGTCACTGTTTTTATTAAACATTTCATCACCAATAAAACAATATATAAGTCTTGAATTAAGGTATCATACAGGATTTCAGACCACCCAGGTGTCAACAGATCCAAACCTACATCCATTGCCATCATCGACTTAAAGTCAGACCAAAGTCAGATTTTCAGTGGAAATGTATAGACTAAAACTGAACAAAGAAAGCTCTTGCTATAAATGGGATATAGTACAAAGATACTCCATTTTCTTTAGGAATATAATTAGAAAGGTTTTCAGATACTCTACTGTACCTGTGTAGGCTATCTTGGGATTTGTATTGATTAAGCACAGCCCTTCCATAGTTTTCATCAGCACTTCAAGCAAAACAAAGACAGTGGTTAGTTAAAATTTGAATAGTAAACATAGAAAATTGTTTCTTGGCAAAAGATTCTGTCCCCAATCAGATTTCACAGCTGTCCACTCCCACCATAACCACACCAGCTACAGATCTCTGCATTAGATGACTCCAGACATTTTGGAGGAAGAATTATCTCCCCCTACGTGCTGTTCATGGACCAAATAATGAGGGCCTGCTATAAAGGTGGAGTTTCTTCCATAATACAAGTCCTACTTTGCATTACAGTAAATTTCAACTGATTCTCACTGAAGCTCCTTAAAAGGAATTGTCAAGATTTATAATCCTCATGCTTGTAAAAAGAGAGTCAGATCGCATTCTTGCAGCCTAAATATCTGAAACGTGGGATTTTTCTTGTAGAGCAGAAGCCTGACATCTCATTAAATGCTTAGTGCTCCAAAGTCCCAAAGAAAAACAGTCAGTGAAAGTCCAGCAGACTAATACTTCTGAAAGACAATCAATATCTCATCAAGATAAGCAAATAATAGGTATTTGATGAAATTTATCTAAGTCTGGTTGATACCATTCATGAAAAAGTAGATACTCCAAGAAAATGTACATATCACACTGAACTAAATACAGAAGAAATGTATTTCATGTGTTTCTTACCTTTCCTCTTCAGGTCTCTTCTTTATCCAGCTGTTATCTTGCAAAAGGGTCCGTCGTTTATTAATATCATGAGTAGCCTGTTGTCTGCTTTTAATTGCAACAGAGGGGCTCTTATTATCTGCAAATGCAGAGAAACATGTCTTGAAAATGAAGGTATGGGATAATTTTGGAAACTTAAAGTACTATTAGAAAGGTTGAAAAATGTAAATTTTTAGCACAGATTGAATCTTCAGCTATCACTCCTATTTAGTGCAGACCATTTGCCTGAAAAGTTTGTGGCTTAATCCCTTCAACCTTGAAGGGACTGCAGAAGCCCAGTTTACCAAAATAAATTCAGTTTCAACTTTAATATGAAACAGCTTGGTATACTTTTAATGTAAACAAATATCACAGATCTGATAAAGGAATTATGAAATATACAAACAACAGTAATTCCAGGGAAGTCAGACTAATGAATCCTATTTCCTGGGGTGCTGTCTGTGGTTTTTGGTTTTTTAGATGTGTGACAGGATGCAAATTTTGAATGAAAGCTAATCTTGAGATGATCACATGGTCCCCCACATACATCCAGCTCAACATGCGTGGATTTTCAGGTTTCTCAAAAGGGTCAGACTCCTTCTGAAGCTTTTTCCTCAGTGGCTGAATTAGCAGGGTCTCTTCTAACCAGCTACTTAGCTTTATTGAGCTTTTAATAAAAGCAATACCTTTAAGGTCTGTATCTTTATTTTAGATTTAACTCAAATTGGTGTATGGTTTCAAAGGTTATTGGGAGGGGCAGACAGACATGCTGTATGAACATGGAAACCTTATTTGCTTATGAAAACAACCTAAAATATCTTTGCCCAACCAAGCTGGTATTTAGTATATTGAGAAACTAACTAACTAGTTCACTTATTTGTGAGAATATATATTCCTCATTGTATTAGAAAGCTCCTTTGGTTTCCCTTTATGAGGGGATTGGCCCAGAAGCAAGCAAAAATATTCAATGTCTATTGTCTAGTATTCTCAGGTTTTTTTCTTCCCACCTAAGTTTCATATCATCAGCCTGTTTGAGGTGAAGGGGAATACTGTTGTGCCATTTTAACATTCCCTTTTAAAATGGAAGACTAGCAGTTGAGCCCAAATAGAAACTCCATTTTTTTAATTATGATATTTGCCCCAAAGTTTACCAGACAAGAGAAGGTGAAAAATTAAATACGCAAAACTTTTGTCAATAGCGTCCAATTAATCAACAAACTGACTGATGAAGAATACTGAGTTTCTCAGGTTTCCCTTTAGAGACATTAATGATTTTCTCCATCAATTCCTCGCTCTCTGAGCATCCACACAAAAGGAGTTAAACACCAGCAGATTTCAGGGGACATCATTATCTGGTGACCATAAAGAGTGTGTATAGAAAGGCCACACTTCACAGAAAATACATGCAGTGAGTATTACGTCATTTGTCAGAGCTGTATTTTGTCATTTTGCTGTGATTTATAAGAAAATGTAGCTCTTGTTTTTAATCCAAGAACCTTAGCTGTAGTGATAACATGAAAAATGACAAATAGCTACAGTGAATGGAAGACCAAATCATAATAAAGCACCAAAACATTTATTATAAGTGACAATGGCCAAGACTGATTTTTTAAATACATTTTCATTATGAAAGAAAAACACTGCAGTTCAAAGATAAAATTCTGTCTAAAAATTTATATCTGACTGTAACCCAAACTGTGTCAGCTCTCATCTGTTGCAATGCAGTGTAGATATGTCCACACTGCCAAATAAAAGAAGGCCTGTGAAGGAATTAAAGGATTGGACTCATCATTCATGTTTGCCTAGTTGAAAACATTCTCTGGCTCTCTGCTGGACTTGCTCTCTCCAAGATTAAGCTGCTGAAGAAGTGACAAACATTTAAGAAGCATGGCTGTGATAGCACAGATGTGTGTTGCTGTCTCTTGGCCCTGATGCCAAGGTTTGGCTTTCCTTTTTTTGAGCAGCATAGATGAAGCTCTTTGAGACCATTAAGAAATGAACAGGCACATCAAAGATGAGATTTGTAAGAATGTGCTGACAATCACAGTAGATTAAGAACAAAAAGTCATCTATCCTCACTGCATGATTTCTGCATCAGCCTGTTCGCTGCCAATTGAGCTAGTTTTTCTCTTAAAAATATTTATTAAAATCTTACTTTAAAGACTTCAAAAGCTGAAGACATCCCAGCCTCACCTGCATAGCTCCAGTGGTTCATTAAAATGTCTATTAAAATAAACACTTCTTGCAAACTGAAAAGAGGAAGAACCTCCATCAGTTTAAACAATAGCATTGTCTCACAGTCTCTGTCAAGAGTGGAGATAGTTGTAATTAGCCAACAAGACTATATTGAGTGCATTTGCTCTAAATATTTACTGCTTTGAATATACTGATAATACTAGCAATGACTGGGATGTAAAAGGGACTTGGATGAACATCTATAGATAGAAAAAAAGCTTTGCAACATTCAATAATCAAGGATTTGATTGAAGATCCAATAGCAAAAACTATACCTTCCCATTCATAAATATTTAGATATTTTTAATTTGGTATAAACATTTGCATTGGGGGAAAAAAAAGTTAATATTCAAAAGTAGCAAAAATGTGAGTTCAAGTACATGCATTCCAGAGAGAAAACTTCTCTACAGCAAGGATAGCTGATAGCAACTAAAGGGATGGAAATGATTCCAGCATTCCTTTCATGCTCATAGTTTTAGCCAAACATCCTTTCAACTGTCTGCAATACATTTTAATCTGTGCTCTACTGTCAGCCATAACCTCCTCTGAATCTTGAAGAAAAACTCTTCAAGGACACAAACATAACATAAACATTTCTATATATTCAAGAAGTATTCAGTATGTATCCAACTATTAAAATTAACCTTATGTATGCAATATTGGCTTTTTTCCAACAGCATTTTAGGAAAACTGTTATCACCTACCCCAAAATCATTTGGATTTCACAGAAATCATGGCTTTCTTAATTGCTTAGTGCAAAAAAAAAAGGTTTTGGAAGAACTCCTATAAAGGTGATAGCCAAGGAAAACATATTGTGTTTTCTTTTCAAGAAACATCACAAGCAATATGCTAATGCATGAGGCTTTAGGTTTGCTGAAGAGTACTCATTTCTGGTCTAATTAATTGTCTCTCAAGTTTCAATTAAAAAATTAAATATAGATCTGATACAACAGTTCAGGTCACATGAGCACAGGCAGATGGAGCTTATCCCCTTCTTATTTTGGCAATAAAGTTTATGTCCTTAACGTGGTAGAGCCAAGCTGCTCCCTGCCATGGCTGTGCCCATTTTGGTGTACTTAGACCCAGCTCATCCCACCCAAACCAGGTCCTCATGCACCTCAAAACCTTTCAATCTTTAGAAGTAATTTGCAGTTTTGAGGGAAATGGAACATTTCAATGCATTTCCAGTTTGCCTCTGGCCATTTTTCTACACAGAAAGCAAAAACTCCAGCCCTCCTCAAGTTTTGTCCCTCCAGAGGAACAAGCAATCCCATCTGACAATGATTAAATAGCTTTTCTCTCCCCTCCCCCCATTCTAATGTTCCTCAGTTTCTCCTCATTTCACCTGAGAAAGTCAAACAGACAGTGCAGAGGGCGATGGATGCCCTGTCTGCCCTCCCAGCCGCCAAGCTCCTGTGGGGTTTCCCCGGCAACCACAGGCCTCAGCGGAGGGAAGCCGCCATCTTGCACCAGGCTGCCCGCCTCCGCTGCTCCACCACACTGTGCTGCCCGGCGCTGTGTTTTGACCTGAATATCTGCCAGCAAAAGCTTATGCACAACACCACTAGCTTTGCGGCTGAAGCCAGTCCTATTGTGAATCTAATAACCAGCCTGTCACCAGCGAAAAGTGGCGGCGTGCCTTGTAAGGGAGCTGCATGATGGGCATGGCAGTGCTTGGAATGGAGGGAGGCCGTGCCTCAACATCTAAGTGCCCTGAGAGCAGAAAACAAAGGAGACGCAGTATTACCGCTTTGATTAGGCGACTGTTTTCGTATGCTGAACGCTGACATTGTGTTCAGTGGGGTGTCCTTCTGTGGGAATCTAAAAGAAAACATGGAAAAAAGAAAAAAAAAAAAAGAAGAGAGGGTTGGCGGTGAGATTGGGAATAATTTTTAGGTCGTTTGCCACTTTGATCACCTCCTCACACAAGTTTAGTCTGATAGGGTGGAATGACTTAGCACTAGCTGCAGCCCTCTTTGAACTGAAGCTCCGGCACGGCGGTGGCTTTTCCCTCCCTGGTGATGACTATGTGTACTCCTGCCCTGTGCCTCTGCCTGTCCCACTGCCTCCCCCTCCTTGTCCTTGCTGGGAGCTCCTTCCCTGAGAACATGTTGGGTGGTGAGAGCCTTTGGAGGAGAAGACAGAGTAATGAAGAATGTGGTGAGGCGGTTAGCTTCATGGGAAGACAATATCAGCCTGGGGCTCAGAGCGGTGCCTCGAGCGCATGTGGGCTGACGAGCCCCACTGACGGGTCTTGCAGCTTCAATGGCCCGCAGCTAATGTCGGGGTCCAGGCCAGAGGCAGTTCTTCTGCCCTGCAGCAGTTTTCCAGTCACTGATGTCTTCCCTTATCTCAAATCAGGTTAAATAATGAGCCTCCAAGACTGCTGATTTAAGAAAAAATAATTATCATTTAGGAGTTGAGCCACGCAAAAGATTTCCTGTTATGCTTTGAAACTGGATTTTGAATATCAGCTTTCCTAGAAGAAGCATCAAGCAGAATATAATGACATTTTAATGACAAAAAATTTCCCCTTAAGTTAAAAAAAAAAAGGCAATCCTAACCTTGACTTAAGACTGTGGACAAAACTAACCGTCTTAAGCAAAAGGATTCCTTTTTGAAAGGCAGCATTTTCCAAGAAAACAATGTTAAGCTGGAAAGCTCCCATGCAGCTACCCTGGTCAGACTGCTAAAATTTACAGAAGCACCAGAAAACTGTTTTTGTGACAGAAGCAGTTGTTAAAAATTAGAAACATTCCCAGTTATCTGAGTGACACGGTTGTCCTGTTTATTTGCAGATGGAGAGTGTATTGCGCACTCACCTAAGATAGAGTGGACTGAGAGACCAGAGCTTGTGGCTGTTTCTTTACTGATGAAAGGTGAAGATGTTGAATTTTGGCAAAAGCTTAACAAAAATACTAAAAGTAAGGCTGACAATGAAGCATATAAAACTAGTGAATACCTCAATGAACTGCGCTTAGAGCAGATTTTTGTTTTCTATGTTCTTACTGCCAGACAATTGCTAAAAGAGCTTATAATTACCAAGAAAAGAAAGCAGGAAACTGAAATCTGGATGTAAACAAATACAGCTCTTTTTAGAAAGTAAAGCTATAAATACAAAAATAATATCAGAGTCCAAAACTCCGCATATATCTTACCCAGTTGGGAAATTCCAGATGTCTATAAGACTTTAAAATTCTGGCATATTGATTGGAAGGGTCTGACCCACACTTCTTTCTTTTAACCTTAGTTGTTGGTATCAAGCATGTATTGGCACAGTGTGTGTAGAAGACATGTGACTGCTAGATCTGGTTCCCACCCAATAAAAGTATGCTCAGGGCTGTGGTGAGCCTTATTTATTTTGCAATAGGTTATAAAATATCTTTCGAAATTACCAATTTAAGGATTTAAGCAGATATGCACTGAATTTCCTAGAAACTGCTCAGGTAGGTTATCGAGCAATCGATTTTAGATAATAACCAATCTTAATACATATTTTCCTGAACTGTCACAAGATGATCGAGAGAACTCTGATTTATTTATGTTTTCAGCTTAGCAACAACTAGATATCTGATACTGGTCTTTATTTCAGTCAGTCCCAAGATAATAGGAAGCTTGACATTTCAGTATATTTCACAAGCAATGAGTGCTGGCACTTCTTCATCTGGAGAAAAAGCAGCAGTTTTGTATAGAAGGAATTTGGATTTATTTTCTAATAAAGCCTTTTAAAGCCATTTCCTAAGGGAAGTGAATCATAAAGCTTTGAAAATGGGGCCTTCTTTTGTGGAAATTAAACCAAATGTGGTCATTCTAAGGCTTAGAATATCTTGTTAAAAATACACATTTTGCAATTTAAATATTTCTCATTAAAAATAACAGGAAACTGCTATATAGACTTCATGCCGTACTATAGCCTTGCTTTCCATAGATTCACGATGGGAACTGAAATTTCTCAGAGAACTGGCAAGAATGTATCATATACCATTGTTAAAAATAAACAAGAAAGCCTCGGGCATTTGTTCTGAAATATAAATTATCTCCAAAGTAAAAAATCCATACATTTTGAGGCATGTCTTTAAAATCTACAGAATAACAATAACTACAAATACATTAATGACACTGAGACCCTGAAAAGCAACTGGAAAGCGGGTTTACAACTCCCACTTGTACCCATGCATGACAAAAGAAATTCCAGCAAAGAACTAAAATCAGTCCAGAGCAAGCACGTTTCTTTCATCCTCCATAATTTAATTGGAATGGTGTTTTGTCTCTTGTCCCATATTAATTTTTTAATGTTTTTAGGGCAAAACAATATTTCTGTTGCACAGGTGTACAGCATCCAGAATAAACTACTACCCAGTCTCCAAGCCTGAAAGTAGTACGCACAAATGAATATAAGAAACAGGCACACTCCCTTTTACAGTCAGCACTGAAAATGTGCCAGGTATTCTGAAATTTTAAACCCAGGCTTTTTAGTCTTACAGAATACTGACATATTGTTCTCAAAGTTTACTTCTTGCTTCAGAACTTTTAAGTTGTGTATCAAAGATTAATCCATTAAAATTTGAAATACAAATTAAAGAAAATCCTACTTTAATCTCTAGCACAGACAATCAAGAATCATCATAGTAAGATTTAAATTTCAAAAACCTTAGAAATTAAAAGAATCTTGCATAAAGAGGCAGAATACAACTCATCAAAGCATTTTTTTATTGGTCTTCACTATTGTGAAGTAAGTGTGTGTATGTGTGTTTCTGTGTATGTGGAAAGGGGGATGGACAGGAGACTGTGAAGATCACATTTGTTTAAAAACTTCAGCTCATAAAGATCTGGAACCATCACAGTGTTCACACAGGTCAGTGAACTGTTTATCTTCAGCCCATAGTTCAGGGGAGAGAAAAATACAGTTTTTAACTTTGTAAATGAAATTGTGAGGAAGAGACATTCTAGGCTTCTATAGTATAGTAGTAAATTATGTTCAGGCATTCTTAATAAGATTTCAACCACTGAAGCAAAACAACTCAGCTGGAATGCAAAACAAAAACAAACAGGAATGCAGCTCCAGTGTAATTTGAATTTAAAAACAGCGACGGGAAACTTTAAAAGAAAATTAAAACTGCCCCAGCCGGTCCAATGAGAAGTTCTCCAAAAGACATGCCAATTCTGGATTCAGACCCTCCTTCATTTTTTGGGAGATCCAAATACAATCCCAAAGGAATCCAGAAAAAACTTCAGACATGACTTCAGAGCAAGTCAAATGCCCTCCAAGTTGGTAGTAAGTTATTCAGAAAGTAACACAGGTCTCCAATTCTATTTTTATCACAAATAGCCATATTCATACTTCTACATCTCCTTTCCACGTCCTATATTGAATGATCAGCAGAAGACCTCAGACCTGCCTTAAATTCTCAAAGCTAGACATTCTAGTTTTCAGCTGGTCTGAACACACCCATTCTTCTAACACAGAGTCTTGCCTTCCTTCTTCTGTTCTTGGCTGTAGCTTTCTACATAATTAGGTTTCACATATATGTATTGCTGTGTTTAAAAAAAAAACATAAGAATAATACAAACATTTCCTCTAAGAATCATGTTTTCCACATCAGACTGAACTAGTTACAACCAAAAAAAGCCTTTGTTCTTTAGCTTCTAGCTGTGACAGTGATTTAAGACTGTATTTAAAAAATATTCAGATTATATGTATTTTGCTTTTAATAAACAATATTTCTTTTCGCTGCTTAGAGATACTGCCTGTCATCACACTGTATAATAAGTAATTCAACACAGTAGATGTTGAGGGAGTGTTGAGGGAGGTACACCTTCTTCTCTTGCAAATCAAAACATTTGTTTTTATACTGAAGTTTTTTATATAAAGCATTGCCAAATGTGAATGCCTTAAATATCCAACTTCCTACTATTATTAATTAACTGGGTGATACAAAAAGCTGTAGATGAACAACTAGTTTAAAGCAAAAAGGTTTCAGAATTTTCCTGTGTTCCCACTTCTTGCGCTGCTTTGCTAAAGCAGCCTGGATTGTAGAGAAGCCACTGAGTTTGGCATGTCCACACAAAAAGCCAGCTGGAACAAACAGGTTTCTTATACATGGCTGTACACAGTCACAGCTTGCTGATCACTGTTTGCTACATGTCCTTAAAGTTCCAGCTTTTCAAAAACGTCTGATATCTGCCGTTTGAAAAATAGTCAAACACTTTGTTCTTTTCTTACCCCAAGTATGAAACTTTCCACCAGAACTTCATCTTCTTGAAGGAATAGTCTGCTCTGAAGTAAGCTGAACATTCAGTGTTTTGTGCGTAATCAGAGCTCAAAATTTTAGAATTATTCCAATAGAAATCTAATAAAAATCTAATAAAAAGGTTAGGAAATTAATTTTCCACATCCTTTGTGTTTTAACCCATTTGCTTGTTTTCACTGCAGCCCAGGAGAAATTTTGCATTGAATAACTATTGGTGAGCAAATAAAATGAAAGCTTACTTCAGCTTTACTTCTTGGTTGTTTTTTGTTGTTTGTTTTTTTTTTTTCCATTGGAGTTGTTAATGTTAATTCTATACTACATGGATTATCTTTCATTTATGAGATGAATGTGGAGAATATGACATTTTGAACAAAAGGACATTTGATCCTACTTAATCAATTTCAAAGCACACTACAGTAATTCCTTGTCTTCAGATAACAACCTTCTCGTCAGTCAGCAAACTATTATTTTCTCCATCATTTCTCTTGAATATAGTAAGACCTAGATGTGTGAGCAAGCAACTGATTAAAGTCATTCTGACTTGGTACAGGATAAAGATCTCCAAGCCTTAGAAATAATGCACTGGGGAGACACATCGTTACAGTTGTTTTTCTAGATAGACATCCATAAGTGTGTGACGTGAAATCTTGCTGGTTTGGAAGTCAACACCAATTTTGCTGTTCTTTACAGCCATAATTTCTCCCCTCAAATATCAGAAGCTCTGTGACTGTGCTGTCAGACCTGGCTACCTATACTTCAACTCAAATAAGGATTTGTATTTCTAAACTTGGCTTCTCTTCTTGATCGCAGATAAAAGCTGTTTTTCAAATCACCATCACAGCTAGAGCCACCCAAAGCTGTACCGTCCTTCGCATTTCCAAACATTTGATCTCCTAAATAGACTTAAGGGCCCCTTTTGCCAGGTGCAGATCTGCACGTGCAACTGGTGCTGCACTGTCTTCCCTACAAAATTGTCACCAATATCCACTGCCATATCTCAAGATTGTAGGTCAGGACATAAAATAGAAAGAATACTGGCATTACTAGCTCAGCAAAGTACCAAGTTTGTAGTCAGAGGTTAACAAATAAACACTTGAGTATCATTTATATTCTTCAAAACTGTAAGTAACAAGATTGTCTTTATTTGTCAATTAGTTAGTCTTTTTGTCCGTTTGCTGAAAGCTACATGTAAAAATAACTACATTTACTTTACAGCTATTAAAGAACAACAAAAACATGTTCCTAGAATGAATTTTTTTTCTCAAGAGTTACATAGTAGAGCAATAGCAGTATAATACATTTGTAAACTTCTGGAAGTAACACATTGTGTTTAAATAAGTATTTCACTATACAGTTTAGGCCACAGAATTCTCACAGAGAATAGGAATAACATGGACATGCGTAAAAGAGAAAACAGGCAAGGTTAGAACAGGCAAGGTAGGACTACAGAACACGTGAATGTATGACAGAAATCATTCATCTATTTGTAGCAGAAAGAGGTCTCAGAACTGGTTTTTCAGGACATGGGTGGAGGAGATTCTGTTTTGAAAGAAATTAAGCTTTGGAGCTATCACTAATGCAAAATCAGCTGCTAAGTCAGAACCCAAATTTGTATGCATTTTCAAATTAGAAATATATGATCAGTTTTAAATGGCTTTTTTAATAGATTGTAGAAGGGGGGTGATAATTTTCATTTTTTTTATTGAACTCTTTCCTTTCACTTTGCTAGATTTTTAATGAAGAACCTTCCTGTTTATACATGGGTTCAGTTCATGGTACAGATAAATCATTGTATCAAAGCAGAATGGGTATTTTTTGCTATACCTTTTGCAAATGTGGAAATGAAAGCAAACAGTTGCTAATATTTTTTTTCCAAAATCATATACTTGAAACAAATTCATGTAAATGATGTTTTAATACTTTTTAATTTTAGATACAAATTTCAAAGAAAGAATAAAGAAACAACAAAACGAAAATGACATTAAAACAGCCATTCATGAAAAGTGGTCTGAACAGTGAGTTTGTCATCAGGGCAATATCAATAGAATAAAATACAATTAACAACATAATGTAAATAATAAAGTAATTAAGATAGCACAGCCAAGAGAAGATTTCAGAGATGCCCAGGGAATCAGAACACCTAGACTGACACACTTTAAGAGCTGGGTTTTCATAGTCAAGTTCTCCACACTTCTTGAAAATCAGATTCTTTGAAGTGGAATCCTTAGTTGGACACTAAGAGAACCACAGAACATCTGAAAATGTAGGACTTCTGATACATGGTATATATAAAAACAGAAAAGTAAACACCCTTACCTGCGTATGGTAGAAGTTAGCGTCCTAGCGTGGCTCAGTGTGGTAAGTCAACCTGAAGATAGCTGGAAGTGAGGTACAATCAGAGCAGACAGAGAGCTGACCTGTCGTTCCCCATTCAGCTGTATGAAAAGTCAAGAGATTTCTCCTTCAGAGGCTGAGTCACTTAAGGAGGAGGTAGGAGGTGTGGAAAAGGGTGGCACCTTGTAGAAATACCAGATCAATTAAAAGTGCCAGTGAGTTGTTAAACTTCTGCGCTTGTTGTACTTTTCAAGTGCAGTAGGGCTGGGTTTCACCAAATGAAATGCTTTCACAGACCTTGAAACAGAAAACCAAGCAATTACTATTTGGAAAAATATACTACACTCATTTGGATTTTCCACAGAAATATACATTGCCGAGTTATAGGGTTGCCTCTCAGCTAAAGGTTTTCGGATATTTACACAGGTGAACATGAAGAAACACCATATTTCACCAAAGGAAAATTCTGCAGAAGTGTTACATGGGGAACAGACACTGGAATCTGATATGCATTAAGTATTGTTTGAATTTGTGGGCAGAGGCAAAAGGTCTGTGGGGGAAAACCCTCCCACGTGAGGTCTTGTTGCAAGTCCCTCTTAGCTGTGCACGTTTGCATTCTCCTTCAGTACAGTTAGCAATAAACAGAAAGGACAGAAGAGACTGCCTTCACTTTTTTTTTTTCTTTTACAATGGCTGCAATACCTGTCTCTGTAGACTAGGAACTGCCTTACTATTAACTAAATACAGTAGCAAGGAACATAAATTTCCTCATAGGAATGCTGTATACGACCCTATGGTTCTGTTTAAGATACAGAGTCTGTTTTTAAAGTATCTTATACAAGCCCACGCTTATTTTATATTTGGAGAGCTTTTGTAATGAAATATGTAAGATGCGGTTATACAAGATTCTAAGCAACCTTTAGTCCTATTGTCTTCTGTGAAAATTAAGAATTTCTTTCAACACAAAAGAAGAAAACTCTGACACAAAGTAACTTACTAAATGCCTCCTTAGCCATATTTCTAGTCCTTATTTTTGCTGATGGTTACCTCTTCGTAAGCTTGGTACTTAGTAGCATGAAGTTATTGTCTAAACATTGGTTATACCTGATGAAATACAGCTGATGAAGCAGCGCAGCAAACAAGAAAATGCCAAGTATAAACTACTAACTACCACAAGTTTCAGAATTAATGAATACAAACAAGCAAACCTTTCTGAACTTTGTACATCTCATCTTCCGGGTTTCTGAAAGTGAAAAATACTTAGAGCAGTCCTGGCACGTTCAGGTACATTGTACTATATGTTTATCTTTTTATGATCAAGAAGAAAACTTTGTGAATGCACCTTCTTACAGGCATATTATGATTTAAAAATTTTAACACACATGCCTCCCAAATGAAACAGATGTCTTTCCTCATAAGTAATACACAATGGGAATTAGCTTAAGAAAAAATCTACATATGCTTTGAGTGGAAATGGACATATAGCTTTGATTTATAATAACAACACCTGAGACTAGGAATATCTTTTTGTTTTGGAGTGCTTTTCTTTCACAATCCAGGTGCTAGATGATATTAATTTGTTACCATTTTACATTCAACCAGAAGAGTCCGGCTTGCAAATAAGAAAGAAACTTAACCTGTCTCACAGCGCTGCCTTATTTAGCCCAAATGTTTGAGAAACACAAATAGACATGCAACTACTAAAATCTGGAGAAATTAAATTTATATTTTCCTTTATTTATAACCTTTGGACACAGACAAGAAGCTATGGGGCACAGCAAGCCAGTTATGCTACCCAAAATAAGCCAGAGGCTTATTCTAAGACAGTCCTTGCTAAATCTTTAGTGGCTGACACAACAGAATAGACCCTCTACAGGAAAATACATAAATATAAGAAATTCCAACAATGGTGCTTAAGAGTAAAGCAGGCCAGCTATCTTTTATTTACTGAGTTGCAACAACCAGTAGATTCAACGGATGGTGAATTTTTGATGTTAGCTATGCTGATTACTTATTATTTCAAAGCTGGAAAAAATAAAACAATAAGACATTTTTTTCAGATTAAAGCAAATCCAACTTACTGCTAATCATTCTGTCTGATTTTCTCTATGGTAATCACATACAAGTTTTGTACCTGGTGAATAAAGAACATATGATGCAGTGCCACGTATCAGGAATTGAACATTTTCAGCATAAGCATACACTGAAAGTGACCCATAACTACTTTTCATGAACAAGCTTCCGAACAAGCTTCCCATACTCTGAAGAAATTCAGCTTTCAGAAATTCAGAGGAACTCAAACTTTGCCCCTGGATCTCAGTATGACAAATAAGACGTGTCACAAATCCAGCCATGCCCACATTGTGTGAACTGTTCTGCAGTCAGGTTTAGAGAAACAGTTTTGTTGTCATTCTCTAGTTTAAGGTCTTTGTTTAATTGAAGGAGGGATAGAAATACAGATACAGCGAAATTTAATTGGTCAGACTATATCAGAATTTGAATTATGTCTCCCTTATTCCCTTTCTCGCTCACAAGAAAATTCCCCAGTTTGTAGCACAAACAGATAGCATTCTGGACACAGATTTTTCAGCAGTGTCAAAAAAGAGCAATGCAAAAAATACGAGCATGTGTATGCCTCTGTGACTCTTTTCAGTGATTCCCAGTGACAGGATAAGGGGCACCGGGCACAAGTTGGAACATAGGAAGTTCCATTCAAACATAAGGAAAAACTTCTTTACGGTTTGGGTGACAGAGCACTGGAACAGGCTGCCCAGGGAGATTGTGGAGTCCCCTTCTCTGGAGATTTTCAAGACCCGCCTGGATGCAGTCCTGAGTAATGTGCTCTAGGCATTCCTGCGTCAGCAGGGGAGTTGGACTAGATGATCGCTAGGGGTCCCTTCCAACTCTGAAAATTCCGTGATTCCCTGGTTCCATGAGGTCAGTAACTAAATTCATTTCTAGCTATCACCATAATGTCTATGTAATGTGCTTGTTGGGAGTTAGGTAAATGCTCTGTTTTTGCTTGCCATTCTCACAAAAAAAAAAAAAGGAACTCTGAAAAATAGATACAAACATAACTGGTCACATCCTCAGCTGATAAAATGGGATATAGCTCCACTAAAATCACTCTGATAGCTTGATTTATGTTAGCAGAGTGCGTGGCCTGACATGATTTATGAGAAAAAAAAACAAGAAATGTCTTCGAATTCCTCCCTACATTAACTCCTCTTTTTAATTTATTAAAAACAAGCAATAGGGACACATTGCTGATTAGTAACCAGAGGTCACTATCTCCTGCTGCTTAGACTGCTAGCATACTTTGGAGGCCATTTCTAGCAAGGTCATTTTAAATACCTCATCAACAATGGAGGCTTAGGCTTATTTGTCAGCCAAAGAATTCTTAAAATGCCTCCTAAGAAACTGCCAGTAGGGGATGTTGACTTTTAAAATAGAGTAGCACTGTCAGAAAAGTGAACATAACTAGCTCAGAAATGCCATCATTTAGATTTGAATGGCTTATTCAGTGTTATTAAAGTCAAATGCATGTAGCTCCCTGCAGTGTCAATACATTATCGTACTTCCCAATTCCTGGCTTTCTCTGAAGAAGACGGTTGTGTTCTGTGTACTTAGCTTTAGTATATACTTTTCTACAAAGCCTATGTCCCTTGATTACTAGTAAGATGCATTTTCTTTACATTATTTTCTTGTCAGTTTTTGTTGAGTTTCCATTTTTAAGTACAAAACATTGTTCTACCTCTGCACGCGTATTAAGGTGTATAGGATGGCCATGATATGAAAATAACATAATGTAGCCTAGCCCTCTTGAGCTTTTATGTAGATTCACAAGAGAGAGATGGGCATGAGCAATAACTCAGCAGGCAACTTTTTGGACAAATAGAATTCTGTAACTCCTCCCAAAAAGGGAGGAATGCATTACTGAATACATTTTTTTCATATTCACAGTCCTCCAAAAGAAAAGTCCTTTAATCCTTCAGACTTTCCAAGTAGGATTGGTAAACTGTTGTATTCTGGGTTATAAGATGCTATTATCATAACTGGTGTGTCCAAACGATTTAAAGACATTCTAGCAAGTGATGTTCAAATTTTATAATTTCAAGATATAGATAAAACAGCTACATTTATCCTATTAAGTTAAACTTACCAAAGCCCGGTCTCTGGCCTGAGGACAAGTGGCACAGCATGGTTTGTATCTATAACACTAAACTTGTCTTCCAAAAAGAGTTGTGTGGCCTCATCCATGCTCCTGTTGGAAACAGTCTGGGGCTTGTACTAGAGAGATCCGCGCTGAAGGGTTTTTTCAGAGGTAACTAATTGGCAGGAACAAAACTGTGTCAAGGAGCGTGCATGGTAATGGCATGGATGCAGAGGATATTGCTCAAGCCCAGGTCCTACACCTTCTTAGTTAACTAGTATGGTCCTACTCATTGGATCTGATTTTTCTGAAGTGAATTGTGTTTGACATAACCCATGTCAAAAGACGACTAAAACTAAACACTGTAAAGTGTACAGATAGCTGTCAGCAGCGGATGATGGCCAGCTGCCAGGCAGCATTTAGCAGGCAGACACAGCTAGTTAATGTGACATTTATTTGGGAGGTGGGTTGCACATCTGTGCCACCAGCACATTTTTCTTGCTTAAGCCTGGTCTAAGATCACCTATACATGTAGGCAGCAGTTCTAACAGGTTGAGTCAAAAGGGGAAGGGTCATTTAGGGAAAAAAGAAACCAGTGCAGCAAATACAGAACTACTTAACATAGAAAAGGAAGTGGTGCTCAGGCATAGAGTGACACCTTCCTCTTGAAAATGACTAACACAGGGACTGCTCCTTCTTTAGTGCCCGATCCAGTCCTACATAAAGTAAGGGCATGCTTGGGACTTGTGCTACCTCTATGTACAGAGGTACTTTTCAGCCCTGGTCAAAATAATTAACCAAGGGAACATATTGCCTATGGGTACACCCTTACCAAGAGGTATGTGTGACTCAGAACCAGGCTAGAAACAGTCATGTGAATCCCAGTAGCATTCATGACTGCAACAGAGAGGAGAGGGAGAAATAAGGAGTATGATTTTTTTTCCATGGGCAAGTTATTCTGTCATTAGACTCTCATGGGATTTCTGTGACTTTCTCCTGAAGATTCTGGTCCTCCTGCTCCCAGACAGACATCTCAAAGTAAAATAAACTACTGATCTGATGTGAGATGGAAACCCCCTTTCTCCATGGGTATCCTAGCTCATAGTAAGATGTGGGTTTTAAAGGTAGATAAGAAATGTCCTGGTTAGCCTTGCAAAGGCCAACTACTGGCAGTGCCAAGCACCTGGGGTCCTTTTTAACAACTTTGTTCCTCCCTTAGTGCTCAGAAAGTCAGAATTCCTCTGCCTAATCCACATGCAAGGCTCATCTGCAAGCATGCCTAACCCTTTCAAAGGATAGGATGAGAAAGCAAGAGCCTACCAATTGGAAAAGTCACTTAGCTTATGGCTTAGCCCAAGTCCAAATCATTCCTCTTTTTGACAGCAGCCCATTTTTAGCAGCAGACGACCTTAACCATTGCATTATAAAGCATTTTTTGTGAGAGGGAGCACAAGTTTTTCTACCTCCCTAAAGTTTAAATATTCACTGGAGAGAGAATAACGCTGCAGCCCTTTTACTGTGGCACACAGATATTAGTCCCACCACTGCCTCCATGTATATTTAGATATTATATATGGAATTCTCCTTTTTCTTTTCATATTGTACTTTTCAGAATTTTATCACTTGGGTGATTACAATAGGTAGGAAAAAAAAGTAATTTTGTAATATCATGTAGCTACAGCCGTTGCGCAGATGCAGAATAACACTGTCACTAAATTACGTTACTGTTAAAGTGAATACAACATTTCAGTAAGTCTGATATGAAACACCAGAATGCACCAGGGGTAATGCTGTGTTTTATGGATTAACTTTTGCCAGCCCAGCTTACATCTCCTACTGCCATTGCAGGTTGCCATTTCTGGGGAAGACCTTTCAGCTGGTTAGCGTAAGGTATGCAGTCTGGTTGTTTAACCACACCTTCCTGAGTACAGGAAGGAGCACCGTCAGAGCTTTTTCATGTGATTTTTAAATGTTAAGAAAACCTTAGTGACAATGCAGATGTATTTGGCAGCCCATTGTTCTCCCAAAAGGTGTGGCAAAGTTCATAAACTAAAGAAGGAAGAAAAAAATTGCTATAAATAGTATGCAAAATGTCTAAACCTTTTCACTGCTTCTAGTTGCCACAGCAAATGGCTGAGCAGTCTTCTGTTTTCGTTTCTAAAATTGCTTGGCAGAGAAGGATGTTAATTATAGCAGGTACCACCACATTTCATGGAGATACACAATCTTCAATGTTAAGGGGGCTGATTTTCCCACAATCTGAATACCTCTCTACTCTGCAAATGAGTGAAATATCTTGCAGAAGTCCCTGAAAGTCTGGTCCATAGTATGCTAAACTTCTGTGTCTTGATCTTGCACCACTACCTTAACTAAAGAACACAACGTGTTACTGATAAAATCAGTTCTCTAAAGAAAATAGTGCTGAAAATCTGGCTAAGTCAAATGACATCTGTGTCATACCAGCTAAATGGCTATAACCAGTTTTGTAGCTTATGTTATTGATAAATAGCTTATTTATTAATGTGTTACTGTCGTATGAATTAACAAAGAACATTTGTATGGGTGGCTAAAGAAATGAAAATCAGATTCTGACCAATAGTAGTGGGAGTGTAAGAATCATGATTAGATGTGTGTTTTTTCCTTAAAGAGTAAGAAAGACTTTATAATATCCCCATCACCTAAAAATCCCCACTGAGAGAGCTCTGGGAAAGAACCAACAGTGCTGATCTCAGGGAAAGCCACATTGTTAAAAGATGTTAGAGGAGGCAAAGTTAAAGGGAGGAAAGTTTCTTCCTGCTCCCTATCTGAAATTTTCTCATAGCAATTAATTGGTCATGGGCACTGTAAATACATAGGAGACAACTCCTCCAGGCTATTCTTTTTACGGTGCAGATAAGGAGGTGTATCTGCCCCATAAAATGATATCCATGTGAGGAACTTCAAATGACACTTATCTGATAGACTGGGTTTCTCTCCTTGTCCTGGTATTGTGCTGGGATTATCTGCTAGGGCTAAGCAGCCTTTTCTCTTGTAATGATGATTTTTCTTTTACTATTTGGATCAAATTAGTTGAGAACTTGATTGTCATTTGAAAACCTATATGAAAATTTTATATCAATCAAAAAACCCCAGTGAACCAATATCCCACCTATTTAATGACATCTTCATTTGACAGGTGAGTTCCACACTGGTGTTATCAGCACACATAACTGCTATGCATGTCAGCCGATTGTAACGGATTGTGATCCTGTTCTCTATCCACATCAAAACTGAATATGAGCATAGAAGAAAGGTAGGTTTTTCCCCATTCCTGGAAGATGCTAGCTGTGGTACAGTTAACACAGAACGGCTTTCTGTAGAAGAGTTGTTAGAAAATGCATTCCAAAATCAATAACTGCAGAAATAAGGCAAAGGCCAAAAATGGGAATCGGAAAGGAAGGAGTTGAACTTAAAAAAGTTCAGAAAAGGACAAAAAAGATGATCGAAGATACAAAATTACTTATTCACGCAAGGAACAAATGCATCAACTAGGAGCCTTTTAGTGTGGTGAAGGGATATCTGAAAAGAGGTGTAAGTGGTCTAAAAAAATCACAAACAGTATGAGAAGGGTGTATTTCGGTTCTCCCCAAGTACAAGAGCTATTTGTCATCAAAATTATGCTGGTAGGAAGAAAAAAAAAAAAGAAAGTAAAAGAGGTGTTTCTTCCTATAGTGTGTATGTAAGCTGTCCTCGCTGCAGGAAGCTGTTTCCAATAATTTATGAAATGCAACAGTTTATTTATATACATATATATCTGTACTTGTGTGTTTGCATGTACGCATGTATGTATATAAATACTTATATATGCATTTGTGTGTACCCATACATAAAACAGTTCAATAAGAAACAAGACAAGCTTGTGGAAGAGAAATCTATTGATGGTTACGAAGTAAACAGAAACTACATTTGGCTAAGAAAGACTCTAACATGCAGATTAATGGAGTCTGTAAGGGCACTTAGGGAAAGCAATTTAAATGCTTTCCTTGTTCTTCCACTCTTCCCTGAGCAACTGTTTTTAGCCACTGTTGCAGACGCAATATTGGACTAAATAGACCTTTGAGCTGCCCAAATACTCCCACTCCTATGTTATGCCCCTATGGTCAAAATTTGTACAAGGCATATAACTAAAATTGCATTAAAATTGTTTCCTAATTTTTTCATGTTGATGTAAACAACTAACAATACAATCAAGGTGATACAAATTTTTGTAGAATGTTGATGCTTTATGTGTTAAAGTAAGCCAGCCTCCTCGGTGAAGGGGTTGTCATTCAGCCTCTCAGCTAAAAGTCATTCAGCATTGTTATTTTAGTTTCTTCAGACTGAATTTCTTCTCTAGGTAGGTGAGAAATGTGGAGAGTATGTGTATATGTAAACATGGAGAGCACTGTATTTTGTTAGCACATGTCTAAGACCCTTTCCTTACTCGTAAATACCTTTGCAGTCAAATAAAATTGCTCGTCTGCTCAAATAACAGATAAAATAGCAAGACAGATTTATGATATGTGCTGAAATGTAGGTCATCTGCATGAATAAATAGAAAATGGTATCACAGAAGTGGCATCTTCCCTGCACGTTCGCCACCACAGCTTCTCTGGAGAAGAATTCAACTGTCTCAGTGTCCTCGCTTTCCACAGAAACAGAAGGATTAGTAGCATTTCCAAGCATATTCCAAGGAATAAATTTCAGGTGCATATTTCAATCACAAACAGAACTATGTAAAAGAAAGGAGAATACATTTTCTAAATTAACACATCGACAAGTAGGGCTTCATGGGCTGAGAAGCTGAAGAAACAACCGTGCTCTCTTCTTGCCTTTACAAAATACTTTTCCTTTGATATGAACTGGCCAATAGACTGCTACAATGGTGAGGAAGTTAGTTCATTTTAAATATCAACTTCTCCTTCCCTTTTATTCTGAGTAAATTATATTCTTCTGAATAATTGTTTTCAAAACTGTGAGTACTTTGGAAAGAATGTTGGCATCTTTTACAAGAGTTTTAATATTGAGTACACAAAGAATTGAGCTGAAGGGTTTTTTTCATTTGTTCTTGTTGCTGTTGTTAAGTGCAATGAAAACAAGGCTGGGCTTTAAAACAGAATGATTTCAAAATAATTTGGGTGATATTATGAAGGAAAGAGTCAGAACAGAATTATTATAATTATCTGAATGAAATCATGGCGTCCTAGATCATTTCCTGAAGTTCCAGATCCTGCCACGGTGCTATAGGAGCATACCATGAAGAACCCAGTAATTTCAAGCGTGGGCTGCTCTGAATCCTCATGCAGGCTATTAGCCTGAGAAAACTAAACACCAATTAATGTCTAAGTAAATAATCTGAATTCTGCTCAATGAAAGGAGAAGCCAAACACTTGTTTCTTCAGAGCTGGGTGAGACTTTCCATCACAGGCCCTATTTAACAAAAAAGCTAGGCTACATCAAAAGCTAGGCTCCTACCTCTACATTTGTCACTCAAGACACCCTTAATGTAATTCATTTCACTCAAATGTAGATGACTAAAGTAGGTCAGAGCATTGGGCTCCAGAAGTTACTATTTCTCTTCACTGTCTTGAAAGGGAGCCTAAGATGACAAGTCAGATGTAGGCATCTACACTGTAAACACCTGGACATGTCAGATGAATCCCATGTAATGGCAGGATTTCCAATAAAATTTTTGCTCTTGCAGAAAGCAATTACTTCTTTCCAAATTAAAAGAAAAGGAAACAAGCATGCAGATTTTTTTTTTTTTTTTTCTCTGTGCTGGCCAAAATTCAAGTTCCAAAGTGCATTCTGCAGCCTCAGCAGTACCACGTCTATACTACATCAAAATTTGTCTCATTCTCAAGCAAACTACGTGTCCTGCAATGCATTGTAGGAAACAGCTTGCCTACTGCACTGTGGCTACTTACACAAAAAGTGTGACAAGGAAACTGTAATCTGGCCATGTGCAAGTCTGACCCACAGAGAAACTGCAAGATGAGAGGAGAGAGAGAAACCAAAAAATCATTGTGCTTTCCTGGCAGTTCCGACCCTTTCGTTCACTGGTACAAAGGAAATATTCCTTCTATTTTTAGAAGGAATATGTCAGATCTTTCTGGATTTGAACACTCTAGCTATAACAAAAGTAAGACTTGATTTTTTGGGTTTAGCTGCCTTGCTTTTATTAGCTGTATTCACTCTGTTCAGACCTCCGAGCTGCAGACAAACCAGCATAAATAGGGTTTGACATCTTCTATGGACCTGTGAGCAGAACCTCCATAGTATTGTGCCTAAATCACAACCTTTGAATTCTTTATTTTTTCTTAATTTTCATTTTGAAATATGCAATTCTGCTCCAGAATATTATAAACTTTTAAACTCATAGTCCTAAACTCATTTTAGGTTGAAGCAGAAAGCCCCAAGTTAGTGAGCTATGTTGTAGATTAATTATACGGCCAGGTTGGGTGTGTGAAAACAGCCACCGCACACTGGAGAATAAATTGCTGGGTTTGGTTTTTCTTGATTTACAAGTTGCTATAAGAGGTGCGTGTTCCCAGGGAGTGGTGAAAAGTAGGGGTGTGTTAAACAGGTTTAAGAACATTTTAAAGAGACACTGTCAGGTTTGAGACATAGTAGATTTGGTGTACTTCCTCCTCCGTTCCAAATAACATTTTCTGTTTCTGTGGTTACAAACAACTGAGCTGCACCCTGCCTCTCTGTTTAAGTGATACCACAAAATCCAGTGTAGCAGTTTTGTGTCGCACTGGTTGCTCTCTCTGTCTTTTTTCTCTCTTTTTTTTTT
>VYXH01009535.1:159990-193254 GCA_013397275.1 Burhinus bistriatus
TTTTTTTGTCATCAGTCAGGAAATAAAACTGCCAGAACTGCTGTTCTTCACTCCTTGGAGAGCAGAACTCACATGCCATCGAGTCCAGCCAGTAAAATCTTGTGGTTTTCTGTAAAAATAGCTGTGGTGAGGACAAGTAACACTTGGATCAAACTATTTCTCCACTTAGAGCAGTAGAGAAGTTATTTGCTAATGTTGCTGGGACCACCACTTTAAGGTCTGAAATACCCCAATCCAAATTCTGGGCTGGAAGTTCCTAGGAAACTTGGCAACAGTCACATGATTTTGAATGTGGATTTTCTTGTTTCTCAGAGGTTTTGCATGGAGAACGGACAAAATTTGAAAACTTTTATAGACATAGAATTGGCTTTGAGCCTTGGAGATTTACTGGGTATTATGTCCTTCTGGGTATCCTACTGGAACTAAGGATAATTCCAATTGAAAGTGAGAGCAATCTTTCTTACATAGATTTTACAAGAGGTGACTGGAATATCAGTTTCAATCCCTTACTTAGTATAGGAGAATAGAATTAGTAGAGCATGATGTAGATACAAACTTCAGCCTGCCATTATTGCAAATAACTCTGAAGTCTTTCTTTGAAAGGATTCAACCTCACTCTCTACGGAACATTTTTAAATCACTTTTTTTTCTCCCAGCTGGTAAATATGTTATATTTTTGATCTCTTCCATGGCATTATAGATATATAAGATAGCACTACTTGCAGTGCTACCTGACATTCTATATAATAGAAACATTCAGCACCAAAAGGTCCAATATTTAGTTACTTGAGAAAATACATATTTTTAAATCCCCCCTTCCAAAGGGAGCACCATGACACACACAAAAATCATTGGTAGCCAGACCAAAACTTAGTTCATGAAAAGAGCAGAGTGGGGACGCGATTTGCAAGTGCCACTGTTTGGAAGAAGCAGAACAGATGAAGACTGAAATTTGGAAATAGGTAGGAAAGTAACTGCAGAGGAGCTGAAATAAAAATGAAGGAGGAAGATGTCAAAGAGAAAATGGAAGCAAGCAGAAAAGGATCTACAAGGTCAAAGATCAGTCTGATCTCATATACTGACAATGCAAATCCTACAGTGCTGTGCTCATGAAGGGTTTTGAGAACTGTATCCTTGTATATGAAGAGTAATGTTTCCTGCTGTTTTTTAAGCGATGATAGAAGTATTTATATAAAAAAATAGAACAACTCTTTCCCCGGAAATCTTACATTTTAGAAAAACTGCAATCAAATGAAGAGAGACAGGATGAACAGTGATGTTGCATGAGAACTATGTCATGAACAATGCATGGCATGTCAGCTATTCCTTCCACATGGCTTGTGATTGGGACAGATTAACATCAGAATTATGCTGCAGAAAGAGCAAATAAAGGCAAATACACAGGATGAGAAATGATGGTTGCTCAGCTGCAAACAAGGTAACCAAGGGATTTGAAGACAATGCCGCAAACGAGCAATACTCAGAGGTTCATGCAGAAGGGCAAGTTCAGTTATAACCTCTTAGTACAATTTTTCTCAGAGTTTTGTGAGGTCAGCCTCCTAAATAGTCAAAGGTATAACTCAGGGACTACCCATTCAGGAAACGTCACAGAGGTTGTCATGAATCACTATCTCTGCCTTTTATCTAATTGTACAGTGCAGTGATCCAGTAAACAGGTGTTGACAATAGGTTTTGCAGTGAACATCAAGGGTGCGGTTTTGTTATCAGTTTAAACTGATCTATTACCACATTCCCACCAAAAGGAACAGTTCTGCCTTCCCTGTCCTGCCCTTGGCCATGTTCTCCGACTAGTGCCTTAGATTGTGTCAGTCAGATCAGCAAAAATCATGATTCAATTCACTGCAAGTCTCACAATCAAAAGAACTGAAGCAAAGGATATGGGAAAAAAAAAATATATATACAGGGTAGGGCAAGACCACCCTGTAGTCGAAGTGTGCTGTTAGGTGGTTTACACCTGTCAGGAAACCAGCTCTTAAAGCTAGCATCTTAATTTAACAGCTACTGAAACAAAAGGACTGTTCACACCTCAACATCAATATTTTAACCTCTCTCTAAATTTAGTCTTATAGTTACTAGTGATATCCCTTCACTGGAGTATTTTTCCTGCCCTAACAGCTACAGATTTTTTAATACAAGAGAAGTCTCCCCAGGATTTCAATTGAAAGGACTTGCCGACACTTAGAAGGAACCATCTATGGCCTTTCAGAGTGTGTTCTAAGTTTCTTGAAGTACTGCATTAGCTTTCCTCTCATCTACAGATCACACCTTGCTTAAATGTCTACACATACATATATAGGAAAAGCTATTAAAAAATAATATGGATAAATTGCCAATTTTACCCATACATCTTCTTTTCCATATGGAAGAACTTTTTCTGATCTCAACATTTGTTTTCATATTAGTGATCTTTGATATCTTGCAGGCACTCCTAGGAAGGGCAAAATGTGAGGATGGGATTTGAGTGACAGGAATCATTATCACTTTAGTGATTAAGGAAGTCATCTGATCTCCAAAGTAGTCAACAACGCAAAAGATAAAAAGATACTTTTTTATGTTTCTCCACCACTATCCTTGAAGAGAAACTGTACTAGTTTGGGCTAGGAGATAATTAATTTTATTCATAGTAGCTCGTATGGTGCTATGTTTTGTGACCAAAACAGCGTTGATAAGACAGGGATGTTTTAGATATTGCAGAACATTGCTTAAAAAGCATCAAGGTCTTTGCTGTTTCTCACACCACCCCACCAGCGAGTAGGCTGAGGGTGTACAAGAAGCTGGGAGGGGACACAGCTGGCGCAGCTGACCCCAGCTGACTAAAGGGATGCCCAATAACAGGCAATGTCATGCTCAGCAGTAAAAGCTGGGAGAACAGAGGAACAGAAGACATTTGGAGTTATGTTGTTTGTCTTCCCAAGTAACCATTATGCATGATGGAGCCCTGCTTTCCTGCAGATGGCTGAACACCTGCCTGCCAATGGGAAGCAGTGAATGAATTCCTTATTTTGCTTTGCTTGTGCATGCAGGTTTTGCTTATCCGTTAAACTGTATTTGTCTCAACTCATGAGGTTTCTCATTTTTACCCTTCAGATTCTCTCCCCCATTCTACAATGAGGGGAGTGATCAAGTGGCTGTGTGGTGTTTAGCTGCATACTGGAGTTAATCCACAACACAGACTTTAATTAAATAATAGGATCAATTCATAGAATGACAGAATGAGGTTGGAAAGGACCTTTCAAGGTCATATAGTCCAATGCCCCTGCTCAAGGACAATCAGCTAGAGTATGTTGCCAGGATGATGTCCGGTTGGGCTTTGAATATCTGCAAGGATGGAGACTCCACAACACCTCTGGACAATCTGTTCCAGTGCTTGACCACCCCCACAGTAAAGAAATGTTCTCTTGTGTTCAGATGGAATTTCATGGCTTTTAATTTGTGTCCATTGCCTCTTTTCCTGTCAGCAGGCACTACTGAGAAGAGTTTGGCTGCCTCTTCTTCATTCCCTCCCTTAATGAGATCCCCCTGAGCTTTCTCTTCTCCAGGCTGAACAGTCCCAGCTCTCTTAGCCTCTCCTCATATGAAACGTGTTCTACTTCCTTAAACATCTTTGTGGCCCTGCGCTGGACTTGTTCCGGTAAGTTCATATCTTTCTTGTACTGGGTAGTGCAGAACTGGACACAGTACTCTAGATGTGGCCTCACCAATGCTGAAGAGAAGAAGGGTGACCTCCCTTGAACTGCTGGCAATGCTATTACAAACGTAGTGCAGAAGGCTGCTGGCCTTTTTTGCCATGAGGGTGCATTGCTGGCTCATCTTGTTGCCCACCTGCTGGATAAATTCTATTCCAAGGATCTTCTCGGCAAAGCCACTTTCCAGCCAGCGGGCTCCCCACATGTACTGGTGCCTGGGGGGTATTCCTCCCCAGATGTAAGACTTTTCCTTTATCCTTGTTGAGGTTGATGAGATTCCTCTCTGCCCTGTTCTCCAGTTTGTCAAAGTCCCTCTGAATGGTGGCACAACCATCTGGCGTGTCAACTAGTCTGCCCAGTTTTGTATCATCTGTGAACCTGCTGAAAGTGCACTCTACTTCTTTGTCCAGATCATTAATGAAGATGGTGAACAGTACTGGCCCTGGTATTAAGCCCTGGGATACATCACTATTGCCTTCAACCATCTAAATCATAGACCTTCCTTCTAGTTATAATAAGTAATAATTTCTTTTCTCCCTAAGCTGTATATACACTATATAAATTGCTAGTTCCCCACAGGGCAGACCAAACCAGAGTTAATAACTTTGAAAAGCAGTCCACACTCACTCTGTAATTATGTGCATCTTCTTTTCATGGGACAATGCTAAACTGTTTCCTTCCTTTTTTTCCCCCCATCCTTGCTACATCCCATGCCTGACAACCATGGTAGGTAGAAAAGATTAAGGGCTTCCTTGAACTCTTCATTTAATAACGAACAAGAAGGAACAAGGTAATCACCCATACATTGGCAACTCTATAATTATAAAGTCAATGAAATGTAAACTATCTCCCCTTCTGCCTTCTAATTAATTTATTATAATTACTAAAATGTACTGATTTATTTTCATTCTCATGTTGCAGCAGAGATGTCTATTAAAAAGTTTGCAAAAAGAAAGAATAGTACAAGCCTAAAAACTGAAATTCATATACAGGAGGCTGTTTAAATGTAAATATGAATTTGTATTAGAAGCCAAGGAGATGAATGCAATAAATAAGCATATTATATTGCAAGGCTCCCACTCAGTCAAATAGTATTTAATCACTTGCAGTTTTGTGTAAGTAAGTACTAAAGGTGTTGCTCTGTGATGAACATCCAAGCTAATCTAAATACACAGGCACGGTATCTCATAAGCAGTAGTACTATCAAAGGTAAAATACATAACAGCTTTGATTTGTTCAAAAAGGTCAGAATATACATTCAGGCAAATATATGACCACACAGTAAAAGCAGACATCATAGATAGTGTACAGATGAGGGAAACTTTAACCACTACTTTATATATTTTAATTCCACGGTAAATTTCATGTTTGTAAAAAATAAATATTAGTTTACTGAGCTTAAATATGGTCATGTACAAAATTAATGTTCCAGATGACAAGCTTTCTCTATAGTTGTCATGAGCAGTGTGCCAGCCAAACAGGAGGAGTCTCAGCTCTGGCCCCTGGGCTGCTCATGCACAGTCCATGAACACACAGTGACCACATGTCCCTTGTATTACTTTCTCTTCAATTTGTGTTTAATGGAGCGGTCCTTAGTCAGTACTTTGGCGTAAGGATGGTGGACACCCATCTGTTTCTGGTTCCAGATGGATAGATCTCAGAATAAGGCACCTGCAAACCAGATGTAAGACATCCCCTGCCCTCAATATTTTTGTATTGACCACTCAGGTGACTGCACAAAGGGAAAGGGAATTTCAGGTGGCTCCACGTTCAGGGGTTTCTGACTCTATGCATCATTTAAGGCAGGCAGAAATGGTCTAACTCAGAGATTTGCATGCTAATGTAAGTGACAAACACCTCACTGCATCCTCTGGCTATGTCTGACCTTCTCTGAACTGCTCTAATGTTCTTGCTGAAATATCTGTAAATTCTCCCCATAAATCCAGGGAGAAATTCAGGACTAAGAATAAGGACAGACGCAAGTAATGAAATCCTCACAAAACCAGCACCAAAGAGAAGGGGTTAGAGTACTCCCTTGTAACAGATACAAGGAAGTATCTGCTTACCTCTATCAGCAAATAGGGATTTTCAGTACATGTGTTTAGATATGTCCAGGTATGAATTTTTATGGGTCTTGGGCTGCAGTTTCCCCTAGCTATTGCTATCTCTGCCTCCCAGCCCTGTGCGGTCCCTCCAAGTCACAGCAGCTATTACTTTTTTTTACACTGAATCTTCAAGGAAGGATCAGACTTGAGAGCTTCTGCTGTATTTCAGAATCACTCAGTACAATAGACAGAAAAAATCTGTGAAGGATTTATTAATTATTCCTGGCATCACAAGATGAATGTTCAGGAGGCTGCTCAAGCTGTATGAGCAGGTGGAATATGAACAGATGGAGTTCGCAGTCCTCATGGATATGGGTCAGGTGAAGAGTAGAGTCAGGACCCTGAATTTTAGGAAAGCAAACTTCCAGCTCTTCAAGGAGTTAGTCAATAGGACACCTCAGGGACAATGGAGCACAACAGAGATGTCAGATCTTTAAGGATGCTCTCCTTGGAGTGCAAGAGCTCATGATCCCCCAGTGTAAGAAATCAGGAATGGCAGCCAGGAGACCGGCATGGCTGAGTCGAGATCTGCTCGTCAAACTAAAGGGCAAGAAGGAGGTGCACAGGCAGTGGAAGCAGGGACAGGTATCCTGGGAAGAGTATAGGGACACTGCCTGTTTGTGTGGGGATGGGGTCAGGAAGGCCAAGGCACAGCTGGAGCTGAACTTGGTGAGGGACGCAAAGAATAATAATGGCTTCTACAGGTATCTCAGCCAAAAAAAGAAGGTCAAAGAAAGTGTACCCCACACACACCCCGATGAGCAACACTGGCAAACTGGTAACAATGGACCAGGAGAAGGCTGAGATACTGAATAACTTTTTTGCCCCAGTCTTCACTGGCAACCTGTCTCCCCACACCTCTCAAGTGGAAGGACTCAGACAGGGACTGGGGTAGAAAAGCTCCTCCCACTGTAAGAGAAGATCGGGTTCGTGACCACCTGAGGAACCTAAACATACAGAAGTCTATGGGACCTGACAAGATGCATCACAGAGTCCTGAGGGAATTGGTTGATGTAGTTGCCAAGCCACTCTCCATGATATTTTGAAAAGTCATGGCAGTCAGGTGAAGTTCCCAGTGACTGGAAAAAGGCAAACATTGCACCCATTTTTAAAAAGGGTAGAAAGGAGGACTGTGGGAACTACCAACCTGTCACCCTCACCTCTGTGGCTGGGAAGATCATGGAACAGATCTTCCTTGAAGCTATGCTACGGCACATGGAGGACAGGGAGGTGATTTGGGACAGCCAGCATGGCTTCACCAAGGGCAAGTCTTACCTGACCAACCTAGTGTCCTTCTATGATGGAGTAACTACATCAGTGGACAAGGGAAGAGCTACAGATGTCGTCTATCTGGACTTGTGTAAGGCCTTTGACATGGTACCCCACAACATCTTTGTAAATTGGAGATATACAAATTTGATGGATGGACTGTTCAGTGGATGAGGAATTGCTTAGATGGTCGCATCCAGAGGGTAGTGAGCAACGGCTCAATGTCCAGATGAAGATCAGTAACAAGTGGTGTCCCTCAGGGGTCCATATTGGGACCAGTACTGTTCAGTATCTTCATCAATGACATAGACAGTGGGATTGAGTGCACCCTCAGCAAGTTTGCGGACAACACCAAGCTGACTGGTGCAGTTGACACACCTGAGGGATGGGATGCCATCCAGAGGGACCTGGACAGGCTCGAGAAGCAGGCCCATGTGAACTTCATGAGGTTCAACAAGGCCAAGTGCAGGGTCCTGCATGTGGGTCGGGCATCCCCTGGTATCAGCACAGGCTGGGAGATGAAGTGATTGAGAGCAGCCTTGCCAAGAAGGACTTGGGGATACTGGTGGATGAAAAGCTAGACATGAGTCAGCAATCTGTACTCGCAGCCCAGAAAGCCAACCATACACTTGGCTGCATCAAAAGAAGGGTGGCCAGCAGGTCAAGGGGGGTGATTCTGCCCCTCTACTCTGTTCTCATGCGACCCCACCTGGAGTACTGTGTCCGGCTCTGGAGCCCTCAGCACAGGAAAGACATGGACCTGTTGGAGCAGGTCCAGAGGAAGGCCACAAAGATGATCAGAGGGATGGAACACTTCTGCTGTGAAGAAAGGCTGAGAGAGTTGGGGTTGTTCAGTCTGGAGGAGAGAAGGCTCCAGGGAGACCTTATTGTGGCCTTTCAGTACTTCAAGGGGGCCTACAGGAAAGATGGGGACAAACTTTTTAGCAGGGCCTGTTGCGATAAGACAAGGGGTTTTAAAGGGGCTTTAAACTAAAGAGGGAAGATTTAGACTAGCTATAAGGAAGAATTTTTTTTACAATGAGTGTGGTGAAACACTGGAACAGGTTGCCCAGAGAAGTGGTAGATGCGCCATCCCTGGAAACATTCAAGGTCAGGTTGGACAGGGCTCTGAACAACCTGATTTAGTTGAAGATGTCCCTGCTCATTGCAGGGGAGATTGGACTAGATTACCTTTTAAGGTCACTTCCAACCCAAACCATTCTATGATTCTATGATTGATTCTATGATTCTATTCTGTGATTTATTATCTTCATGCTAGAGGGTAAGCATGGCCCTTACTTCTGACTGCAGGTCCTTGCACCTTCCTCTGAGGTACCTGGTTCTGGTCTCTGTCAGAAATAAATTACTGGCCTGGGTGGTGTGTAAGTCTAATATAGTGTGTCCATACTTCTATAATGGAAAGCATTAAAAGCAGAAGTGCCCTTCTTGCTACCAGCCTTCACAATAGAAAAGAGTGATTCAAAATACGATATTGGCATTACAATGTTACAAAAATCCAAGTCAGGTTCCCCCTCACTTTTAACTGTAATAATAGATTTAATTTTCCACAGTATCTCTCAAAAAACATAAATGTTTTCATCCAGATATACTCATTAGCCCAAAGATCATAGGACAGGACAATATACACAAGACTGAAAGGGATACATAATGCTAATTTAATTTATTCACAATCTATTAAATATTTACATAAATACAATCCTCCAAGGAAATCTGTTTTTATTGTGCCAAGAACAGTTCCTTGAAGGATGACAGGGTAAGAAGTACTACACATATTATTTCAAATAATTACTTAGAGGTGAATGTACCAATTTTAATTATGTCAGGTAATCTTGAGGCTTCCCATACTTTCAAAAAATAATTTATTCTGCTTGCGCTAGTTTATAGTTGGTTTTAGATACTGGCAGTACTTTTTTTTCCTCCTGTAACAAAGTCCTGCCTTCCATCTCCTTGAAAGGGCAATGTCTCAGTCCCATTCTGCCTGAAGTAATATAAAGACTCAGATAGTCTTCATCTGACAGGGCAACTGCAGAGGATAACGCAGCCCCTCACCTTACCATGATCCAAGACAAGAGAAGCTGTTCCAAGATGGGTGGGACTTTCCCACAGACACCACATATAGGCCCTACCCTCTTCAGAGGCTGCTTTCTGTAGCACAGAGCTACAGGAATCCCTTCCCTAGTTTACGTCTCCTGCCAGATGATTTTACGACTCAAACCAAAGCAAATCCATGCTTCAGTGCAGGAGGCTCTCTTTCAGGAACACGGCTCAGGTAACAACAGATGATATAATAAAATAGTGTTGTTCACTTCCCCCCCCTCCATGTATTCTCAATTGAAAGCACTGTTCAGTTAAGATTATTTCACAAATAAGGAGAATTCGACTGTAAATAAAATTTGATTTTACTATTCAAGCAAGACGTTTGGATAATAGAAACCAGCCTAGGCTAGAGCCATTCTGTAGCTCAGAGTTCACAGTAATGTTCACAGTGGTAAAAATAATCCAGTATTTTGACAAGTCGGTTCTGCTAGAAAACTGCTGACATAGAGAGTCCTATGCACTTAGTCTTTTGAAAGGTTGAACAAATTGTTCTGTAAAATTAAATTTAAGTCCAAAGCTGTAACTCTAAAAAAACCTCAGCCCATCTCTTGCCTCTCTAGAAACACATAAATTCCATAGGCAGGTCATAGTATTTGGAGTTCTCTAGTTACATACATGTACGCCTCTGTGTAGGTATCTGCCTGGTTTGGAGCAAGCAACTTGGTGTCTACCTCACATCTAAACTGGGTGAGAAGTATCCAGAGGTGATACTACCCTGACAAAGACCTGAAAAGAGTTTGGTGCAACGTATGTTTTCAGGGGTTGCGTAACCCAGCTGTCAAAGTTGGGCACTTCAAAAAACAGAGTTGCTGCAAATGCTTTATTATAAAATAAATGTGACCACAGCTGGTGTAGTAGCGAGGGACCTCTCTTGTTTTATTCATAGTTCATGACATTCTGTTTCATTTGTGATTGGTGCCTTGCTTGTATCCAGGAAAAGAAAGTGGTCACAGCTGTGCTGCCTCCTATCTAATAAACCAGCAGTTAGTATACTGTCCTGAGTGAAGGACACTGCAGTTTCTTTATCTGGGCATTAACTCATTTATATTTTGCATGTGCCCAAAGAAAGACCACAAGAGAAAAGGAGGAACTGAAGCCCTTTTTACCTAAAGAACATGTCCAAACTGGAAATTCTGAAGACAGGAGGTTCCATCTCCCTTCACATCAGACTCTAGGAGGAATAACCATCCTGTGTTTTTCAGATGGTGCCTGTGGTGCAACTAAGAGTAATTTAGCTATTTTGCACTAGTTACAAGAATACGTAAATAAACAGAATTGCTGCATCTAGATTTTGCTACAAAAATGCTTGAATAAACACCATCTTTAGCTATTGAAGTTATTGCCATACTTGTATTGTATGAAGTACTGAGATTAGCAATACCAGTATTTTTTTACTTTTGGTAAGCATATATAACATGAAGTATAAGAGCTATTTAGTTTGTCTTAAAACATGAAAGAGATTTAAAACATCACTTGTACTGTCTATATATGCTTGTATCTATCCATAAGCCTCCTGCTACATTTCACAAGGTAGATCCATTAAGTTGTGTCTTCTAGCTATGCTCTACTCAGCTTCCTGAAAAAAAATAAATTTCATAGCTCAGCACAAAATCCGTCCTTTTTTCTTCCTGCAGCAAAATCGAGATTTTGAATCCTCCAGTTCTGTTAGTAAAAGGTTTTGTTTGTTATAAAGTAGGAAAGGTACGTTATAGCTTGAGATATATGGGAAAAACTGTCCAGATGAGTCCACCTCAAAACTCCCAGGTGGTTTATCTCCCCCTTTCCAGACTTCATCCTGAGCACACACGTGGCTGTGAGAGCAATGAAAGCCTCTCAATGACCGTGGTGTGGCCCTCTTTATCCATATGCGTTCATTTGTCTTCAGTTAACAACAGAACTCACACAAAAATTACATTCACAAGAGGGATTCTAATATTTAAACCAAATATCTGATAATCTTGTTTCTGAACAGATTGTGCAGCAACAACCATATTAGATACTTGACAGCCTTTAATCTGGAAGCTAGTGCAAATACCATTTTATAAATGAAATATTTAATATTACTATGTTCACTTGCTTATTTATAATGCAGATTCCCTCAAAACTCAGATTGATACCAATTTGCAGTTATCGATTCTAGAACATACTTACAATTTAGTGCAATTTGCAGTTAGAGCACTAGGTGGAAATAGAGCAATGAAAATAAGAGCTGTTATCACATCTTCAGTACAATAAATGGAAGAGCTTTCTCCAACACACGACTGAAATCCCAGAAGGGAGAAATGGCAGCTTAAACACGCTTCATTTTATCGGGGACCTCTATCATTCTCATTTCTTGTGTACAAGCACAAGAGAAAATATTCTTCCTAGACTTCTTAAACTTGACTCTTTTATTTTCTTTCCTTGCTAACTTGCTTTAAATTTTGCGATACATGTATTCAGAGTGCTCAGCTATATTTCTGTTGGTTGTTGTTCAGGTATTTCAGTGGAAATTACTACCTGAATTAGACATATAGCAATTCTTCCTCTATTACTTTTGTACTTCTGTAAAACTTTAGGTTGAACAAATCCTTAGCCTGAGCTGTTTTTGCCTGCTGCCATTTGCTTGTCATAGATTCTAAACAAATAATATAGTGAAAATAGAAACGTATACTTTTCATATAAATTGTTGCATATGCAACAAGAAAAGCACAGCTAGAAAAGCCACCCTGATTTTAATGCTTTGTATAACCCAGTTCTAGGAGCCTCTTTATTATAATTCTAAATTTTTTCAGCTCAAGAAAGAGAACTGAAATGATATCTAGATTTGGATGATAGCCATCTTTTAGATATTGTGCTGCTTGTGGAAAACTTGGCTCCAGAAAAATCCATATGCAGAATGCAACTGCAGCAAAAGCCAGAGAAATAAGGAGGAATGATGTAGCACTCCACTGGAAACCACAAAGCAGAACTGAGCTGCACAACAGCAGTGCAGGTCCAAGCATGCGTGGTCAGGATGGGACATCCAGGCATTCTCATCCTACTTCCAAGAAATGACCAGTCTTCGTGTAAGACCATCCATTTGAAAGGATCCATTCATGATTTACACAGCCTCAAAAGAGACTGGCCTAGTCATCCCTCAGCCCTTTCAGTATTGTTTGCAGAGCTCAAAAGGTCTGGGTTAAGAAGCTGGTGTAGTAGCAACAGACATCTCTGGTTTTATTTATAGTTCATGACATACTGTTTCATTTGTGATTAGTAGCCTGCTTGTATCCAAAATTAATACATGACAAGCCATTAGGTCTCCTGCAATGTATTCACTTCTTCCAAATTCCTCTAAATTTTTAATTAATACACTGGTGATCCTCAATAACTTGCTCTATTTCATTCTGCATGTTTACCCAAGTTCTGCCTGTTTGCCTACCTTTTAACACAGTAAGAGAGTAGAGACTAATATCACGGAGCAGTTTGGCAAACTCAAGTGGATTTCAACTGCCTGAGGTGACTTAGTCAATCAGCTCAGATGCCAGAGCAAGTATTCATACTGGTGGAATGCAAGTCAAAATCTTCACTGAACTTGAAACCTGTTGAAGCTTGGGGAATAACTAAGCCTATTGTTCCTGATCCAAGTGAATATAACCTTCTATCTACTGGGTATTTCAACTCAATATGTTAGGTTAAATGATTTCGAGTACATTTTCTAAACTCTGTAGGAACAAATGCAAAGCTAAACTCAAAGAGCAAAGATCAGGTAGGTGCATAAGATCTGCTGTCTGCATTCCTGAAGAAAGTTTGTCTGTGGTGGGTGCAAGGAAGCTTAGATAGGGCAAGATATAAACACAATTATAAACTAAAAACTTTGGTTTTGGAAGGGTTTAGAGGAAGTCAGTACAGATGCCATTGAATTAAACTTACCTGTGGGATACTGTATATTTCCTCAAAGTTTTTTGAAAATTAAAAAAAATAAAAATTCTGTAGAACAAGTAATGTCTTAGTCCTTTGTCCCTCACAAGACGGTCATCCCAATCCTTATCCTTAAGGCTATGTTTTAGAGGAGAAGGCACATGTTAAATTGCATGGAAATCTCCTTGCAATACAATAAAACAGTGTCAGTCATCCTTCACTTACAATCGAAATGTAATGAACTCCTAAATAAAATATAGCAATTGTTAAATGCAGAATGGCAACACATCTTTAAGAAACCAGGTTCCTGTGTACATTCAGTATCATATCTCCACTTGAAACAGTGCTGGAAGATGCTGGCCTCTTCTGTTTGTCCTGTTATTCCAACTCTGATAAGTATGTATGAATTGGATTTTATATCAATGGGAATTTTTAGTACAGTCTAGCTGCTTGACTGAACAGTTTCCTGATGCCAACTTAAAGAAGTCATGTATTAGTGCAGAGCTGAGAAGAAAATAGAAGTTTTCATGACAACCAGAGCCCAGACTACACATGGCAGGAGTGCAGGGGAAATGCTACTTGTAAATTAAGCAGAGGTTATATGGAAAACACAGAAAGTCAAACACAAATGTTCTTAATAATTTTTTTCTTAAATTTCAAATTACTCCTCATTTCAAAGTTACACAGGTAAGTTTATTGCTCTAACATGGACTTACCAATTTTGACACTGAAGAGTGTAGCTAGGGTCAGCTTTCCAGATGCAAGAACTTCCACTGCTTATAAAGCCGCTGATTTATTGATCACTGAATAGAGGACTTCTAATGTGCCTCCAATTACTGCTTCCTACAGCTAAAATTCCTCTTCCACCACGATTCAAGTTTCAGGTTAAAGCAGATTGAAAGTTTGTCTCTGCTGTTATCTACTCTTGCTGGCTGGCAGTTGCTGAAAGTGTTACTAGGAGTGGTTTTGGCTTTGAATAAGATAGTTGTGAGTCAACATGTGGGATAAATCCAGACATGCCCAGCTTTCCTCCTGCTCTGTAAACAAAGTGATCTGATACAGAAATCTGTCCTTGATGATCTTTAGATGCAATAAATATATCTGCCTTTCTGACATATAAAGATTGTCTTTGTACTGAGCCCAGTAGGCATGTGACACAAATTATTTTTTGAAGCACTCTAAATTGCAATGACTTTCTTGCCTGCAAGGTCAAGTATGAGTGATAAGCATCAAGAGTGATATCCTGGCTGCTCTAAAGCCAGGAGTAAAATCCCATCAATCTCAGCAGAATAACGGCATTGCCCCAAGACACTGCAGACCGCTTTGGAGGAGGCTTCCCACAAAGCCCATTTTCTTCCTCTCCATCTTACTCTTTTGGCCAATTCTTTGCATCTTCTCCCATCTTTGCTTCCAGTCAGTTTCCTCTACCAGAAGACCCCTCACAACAAATTTCCCTGTCCTGTTTCCACTGTTTCCTCAAACACGTTGCCTTTATAGTCTAGTTTGTTTTGGTCAAGGTAAATTCCAGCTAATAGCCTAATCTGAAATCTTTACACACTAAATTTTTTTCCAGGTAAATAGCTGCGTTGAAGCAAGAATCATTCAGCTGAGTTCTTTAGAGCATGTCTCCGTGCTACATATCATGGGGATAGTAATTTGCTTTCCTGGGTTAATATCACACATTACAAGTCTTGGCAGTGTAGAGTATCTTCTGGAGACAGACAGGACTTTAAGAAGATGACCCGCAGGATTCTGTATTCATTCACTGAAGCTACTAATTGCCACTGTAAAACTTGAACTGTATATATAAAATTTTAAAGGACTATATTCCATAGACAAACTGGAACCACTTCCGCAACACAGGACATCAGGAATCTGTGTTTCAAATGTATAGAAATAAGCTGGGCACAGGCAGAAAAAGACATGCGCAGCCATATTCTTTGCAGACTATATCTAAGCCTGCTACCTCCAATAAACTGAGCAAACAAAAATAAACACAGTTTTCAAAAGGTTTGTTAAGAAATTTCAAGGAGAAATGGAGATACAGAATTGAAGAAACAAGAAGATTGTCTCAAGTGAAGTCAGGATTTCTCCGTGAGTGGTTACTTATATCACCTGTTCATCCACTAATGAATCTGCATTTTTTGTCCCTATAATGTTGTAGAACCATAAATTATAATCATGAAAGAGAACACTTTGATCTTCAGTCTCGCATCCTGTAAAGGCCATTGAACTGCCCTGAGTTTTGTTCATATTGGAAGCTATTTTTTCAGACAAAGTGGATAATAAATTACAGTGCAGTATACATTCTGCTTTCTCACAGATAATAGAAAACTGAGTCTTTGCAGCAATGCTGCATCTGTAACACAGTTATTTGAGAATCTGTATGCAGGGCATAACAAAATGTGCTTATTGCTCAAATTAGGCCATCAAACTGGCAAGCCATGGAAGAATTCTCAAACGGTCCTCAGATCATTTTCCATCATCCTTTAACACTGTAAAATTTATTTGCCATCAGATCCTTGAGTAAACAGCTGTGAAGTAATCTCTCCCTTAGTTGTCAAAAAGTCTGACAGCCCTTGATTAAAAAATAAGCATCTTAGATGCAGAGCTGCTGCCTGTAAGATACTTTTAGAAGTACAAGCCTTATCTAAAGCCAACAGTAGTTTAGCTGTGTGGTTGGCTTTGCTTTTGGGTGCTGGTCCTCATCTTCATAATGAAAAGGTACTGAAAGTAATTCATTATGAGCTCTGTATACACAGATGTACACATGCATAAACAATCTAACTACTTGTGTTTAATTCAGTCTCCACATCAAACCTATTTAAGGTTATTTAAATAGACTGATGGACTGAATGATATTATTAGAAGTGTGTCTTGGATAGCATGAACTACAACAATATTATACAACCAAATAAACCAGTATCTGCCAATAGTCAGTGGACAGCACTGAAAATACCACTTACACATTCCTATATTAGGTTGACACAATAATATCCTATTGAACTAGTTCATAACTACAACTTAGAATATTTAGCATACTTGATAATAAAATCATAGTAAATGACTAAGTAGCAGTTTTAACAGCTTTTTAATAGGACAACAGTGTCTATTTAATGTCAGTTAGCAATTCTACAAAACGTTCACTGCCTACGGGTCTGTGATTCTTGGGTAGTAATTCAGGACATGTTAATTTTATAATGTCAGTCTCCTGTCACCCCATCAAAACCTTTGATTCAGTGTCCCTTGCAAAATGGCAGAAGTTCAAGAACATATCAAGGAGTGGAGAGCTTAAAGCACACGCAGTCGCTAACAAGTATTATCATGCACTCAGAATAATTGCTACTAAAAAAAGCCAGCAGCTATCAAGCAGCATTTTAATCTTAATTCAGAATAACTACAGTGTATTAAGCCCCCCTCTGCAGTTTCTAACTGGAGATAATTAAAAATATTTTCCTTTCCAGCTGGAATGTAGGGAACTATTGAAGAACTCTTATTGACTGGTGTTTCCTCAAAGTACTGAGGAAATCACAGCAGACTTTCAGTTACAAGTAGGCACAACTTGTCTTTCATTGTATAAAACAACAATCTAAAAACAAACTGGATTTTGACTGATAACACATCTTCTTATATCTATGTTTTAAATAGAAACCTATTTGGCACGTGAAAAATGAAATCTTGTCTTCCTACGTACAATATACAGAAGTGTGTGACTTGTATCTTAAAAATGCTTTGTTTATAGTGTTTTGTGTTAACCTACTGTACCTTGTCTTCTCTGACTCTAAAGAAGACTAAACTCAAATTATAGGCACACATACTATACATAAATTGAAATAAACTGCTTTTGGTCTTGAATAAAGAACTCACAAACTCAAGTAGTCCATTACAATGCAGTATGGACACATAATACTTTAATACCTTGATAGAAAAAAAATGGAAAATTTGACTTCAGGAGCTGGAATTGTTTCTTTCATAGAAGGTAGCTCAGCAGTAAATGCCTGCGTCCCTTCCTCAGAATTGAAATGACACATCCTAAACAATTCCAAGCCAAAAAGGGCAAGTGACAGTCTTAAAGATGGCAAGAAATTCTTGTAACATCTGCTGTGAACAAAGCCAGCCCCAGCAGCTAAAACAGAAGGGAATATAATGTAATTAGTTCCAGTGTTCTCAGGGACTTTGCTCATATTCATAACCGTGAGAATTAAAGCTATGCATCACTCTTCTCATTAAATAAGCTGTTTCTTTCCACAGGTGGCATGTAAGAAGAAATAAAATTATGGAGGCATGAACTGTCTTCAGGAGGACTGTCACCGGGTCACTTAGCTCCGTTGTGCAGAGTGGCTGTATGTGAAAGCTGCTTACTCACAAAGTAGCAGGGAGAAATGTCTCCTCTCTTCTTTTGCTAGTGGAGAGCATGCAGGCTAGCAGACAAAGAAGTCAGCTGGTCACTTCAGCTTTGCAGAACTGGTGATCTCACCCTCTCCTCCCACTATTACGGAGTAAAGAGCTGCTACGGTTTGACTGATTGGTTTTATTTTATTATCTACTCTCCTGACATATGAGAGAAATTAACGCCCAGTTCTTGGCTGCTTAAACTAATTTGGAATTATTGGACACAAGCCAGATGATGATGACAGTGCTTGGGATTTTCTTCTCCCTATAGAAAAAAGAAGGCAGCGCTGGACAGTTACATCAGAGCTTTTTAGCGAGGCATTACTAAATCATGTGAAGATGACTGATACTGATGATTACTCACAAGCAATACTTTAGACCTCATGTTCCTGAAAAGAGCCAGGTGCCTAAAAATGTGTATTTCAATGATTTGCTGTGGATTGAGAATGTTTGCCTTCTTTGTACTGTTTGACAGTATGAAATGAATTAATCACTCACAGAAATACTATGAAAAAGTTACTGCTTGATTCAATGTTATGTTTCTAAAAAAGCAGAACTAGCATGAATAGAATCCGCCGCATTTTGAGATTGTTACTTATGAACAAAGTGCCTAGGTTTATTCATTACTCATTTAATAATGGAGTTTAAATTTGCCTAGCAAGCAAAGAAAAATGTTGGTAAAAAAACCTTGTTTCTCACTGTCATGGAAAACAGCAACATTATTTTGTTGGTTGGACTGATTATCTACAGAAATGAGAAACAGATGCTGAAAAAAATCTACATACACAAAATCTATATAAGGAATTTGAGAACAAAAATGGGGAGAATGTCTGTTGAATAAACTATTTCAGAACTGTGCCACTTGAGCTACCTGACAATGTTATTTTGCACACTGGCAAACTGCTGAAAAAACATTTTATACAGTTTGGCTCTTCTGTTTCCTCCTTGCTTTGTGGTGCTATATCCAACCCTGGATGTTCTGCCACCCTGTTTTTCTCTTGCTTTAAACAAAAGCTGCTGCTTTGATCATCTGTAGCATGTGCCAAGACACAAGACAGATGCTCCAATGGTGCAGTTGTGCACCCTCAGAAGAAAGCTTCTTATTATTGGAGAAAAAATGATCTCTGCACTTGAGATTAAAGAAGGGATTTAATCTTCCTTTGTTTATTCTCCTGCTGCAGGCAAAGGGCAGCTGCCTCTGAGAATGGCCACATACTCATAATCAGGAGTGGAGATGTGTGATTAATGCAAAGGACTGGGCAGGAGAAGATACAGAGTTTTATTCTGATCTTCCATTGTCACCTGGGCAAGTTCCCTAACTGTGAGATGCATTACTTCCGCTCTTTAGTGGAGCTGACGATGGTAAATCTCCATTCATGAATGTATATAAACAGAAGCTTTAGAAACAAAATGCAAATTCATGATTGAATATTTACTGTTTTGAAGGGACAGTCTCAAGTAATTTGCAGTCCTCCTTTAAAAACAAAAGGATTTCACTACTTTATAAAGAAGAACCTGTAAGGATGGACAAGCAGAACACCATGGCACACCTAAACTTCTCAAGAGGCAGTGCCCATAGCAGGTGTCAAGCTACCTGCTAATGGCAGGAGAGGTGGAAAAAGGACTGAAGAGTTCCCACTGTTTGCAGAACTGGGAAAATAAAGGCAACGTCACCCTCTTCCTAGCTGTCAGGAAGAAAGTCCCATTAGAGATGTTACCACACTGCAAAACCTGCCTTTGCTGCCAAAGCATTTTCAAAGGGTAGCCTTACACTAACGTGTACTGGCCAGTGCATCCTGATACTGTTTCGGGAGGGCTTTTTATCAGTGTGGATTTGCGGTTCATTTATTTATTTATTATTGATTCTCTTACCAGCTTAAGACCAGGCACTGAATTAGTCTCAAAAGGTAGCCCCACACTGCTAAATAAATAAGGATAGGCTGTGGGCTCCCGCTCAGGATCCTCCACCATCCACGTTGCCCAACTTTTCTTCTCTATGTGCATCCACTGTGGACCACACAGACTAGGTGTCTCCAAGGCAAATCTGTGAGAGAAGTGACAAGCCACAGGCAGTGGGGACGTGAGCCAGTCTGTGGCAGTTGACCATGGGGTCAGGAATTGGTCCCTTGCCCTCTCCTTTTAGCAGTCTAGATGTAGCCAAGGGTTATGTGTCAAACTACAGCCAAAGGTACTGTAGTCAGCACACTCTAAGGCTGGCTTCGTGATCAGCGCTGGATTACTTTAGGACAAGGAAAAACTTGAAAGATACTTGAGCTTTTGGGTTGCCCAAAAGCATTGCTATGGGATGAGTCAGCTGCTGAAAGCAGAGTCTTTATTGACAGCGAGAAGATCACTGTGGGTTATCCGGGTTTTAATCTAAGCTCTTCCCTTCTCTGAACACTCTGTCTTCCTATGATATTTCCGGGTAACAGCGGTTGAGGGACAAGAGGAAATTTTCATCTGGAGTACAAGTTGTGGGAACTGTGAATGTGAAATGACATAACTGACAGATGGCATTAAAGCAAAGAGCTGTTTAGACCTATCATGAAGCTGTGAGTATTGTTTAAAGGGAGATGGAGATACCACCATTTCACAGCAGCAGTGAATAGCAGCTTGGTCTAGATGTCAATTTGCAAACAAAGGAAACCTTCTACAAACAGTTCTCAAGAATGCAAAATGTGCAATGAACTCCTCTACATGTAAAAGTGAAATATAGTGCAACACATATGTGGCAACACTTCCTGATGAATAAACATAACACAACTAGAAAATGGGTACAGCTAAGTGCTAAAATAGCCAGCTTAATAGAAAGACAGAGTACAGCATGCATTCACTTTTAAAATTCAGTGTATAATGGAAGGAAGGAGGGAAGGAGGGNGGGAGAGAGATGCTGGGAAAGCTTTATATTTTTGTTTTCCTGTCGAACTGCATGAGTAAATTAAAAGTTTATATTAGAGCTACACAGAAATTCTACAAAACAGTCTTCACGATTGACATATTCTGGGCTTCTTTTCGTTTTAACGGTTTTTGCTGTAGTAGAAATCTGTGCTCCATCTCCTTTCCATCCACTAAAGAGTTTTTGACATAACCATCAGGGCTGTGTTAACAATTCAGGGTGACTCAGTCATGCTCTTCTGCCAGGTCAAACCCAATTGTCTGAAACCAAGCACGAACTCTGCGGTTTCAGTTAGACACTTCAAATATGTACTTCTGAAAATAAACATTATCCCTTATTTCCTAAGACCAGACAAGAAAAGTCATATCTTAAAGACAGTCTTGAAGTATTTCTAGGAAAACAAAAATAGTGATGATTATTGGTCAAAGTCACTCCCCTGCAAAGTATTATCTAGGGATGATAGCTTAAATATAATCATAGATTTATACCACAAATAACATTTATTGATACACCCATTTTGCTAAGGTACGTTTTTTTACAAGTGAAATGACCCCAATCCAATGACCATGCATGCAATCTCACTCAAAAAAAGAACAAAATGAAAAATAAACCCATTCTCTTTTTAATATGGTTTTGTCATCCTTTCTTCTAAATCTCAGAGATATTTATGCTTAAACAGGAGTCAGTTACAGCTCATCATGTTGTTCCAGCTCTACATTTGTAGCCGTACAATGCCATTAGTCATTCCTAGAACCATAGCCATTAGAGATTGAAGTGACCTTTTAATGTCATCACATCCTACCCTGATTCCTACTATCCATGGCAACAGGCTAATGCCAAACACACAATTATGACTTCATTGCAAAATGTAGCAAAGGAGGAGCTAATTTCCAGTTGTAAGCTAAATTTCAGAAGGCAGAGGCAAGCTGTTCAGCAGTCAAGGTATTTCTAGCCACCCACCTCGCTTTGGTACGTAAAAAAATAATTGACTGTTTACCCTGGGCAGAAGAGGGAAAATAAAAGTGGCCAAGTCATGGAGAAGTTAGTGTTTGACCCGGGAACCTTTCAAACAGAGGACAGGTTTTTTGTAAAGCTGGGTCGATATGGTTTATCTGCCTTCCTTACCCCCACCAAAGAGCAAAGGCCCCTGGCTTGCGGGCATGAGGGTATAGACAGGCCTGTGTCCATTCGATATGACATGGACTCCAGCATCAACTACTTCTCAGCTGTATCCCCCATCCCTCTACAGGAACCACTCTGCTCCAGATCAGACTAAGGTAACATGTCTGCAACGTGAGGAGCTGGAACCTGTCATAAACACAGAGGATAACCAACATTGTGGTATAAATACACATTCAGAGATAAGCAATTATTTTCTATCTGTCTAGGTGTATCTAGGCACATTTATATCTGAAATGCACCACTGAGTAAAGATATTTCAGCTTGATTTAGACAAAATGCTATATAACAGTATCAATGTAATACTGCATTTATGGTAATTAACCCTTCCTCAGAGGTAGGAATAATTAGTGTGGGCCATTGCCATGCTAATACAGATCTATTGCTTGTAGAACCTGAACTAATGTGTGTACAGGTCTGTTTACTGAACCATACCTGCTCATTCCAAGTGCTTTGCACTTCACTGAAACTCGCTTGTGAGTTTGCTTGGTACATACATATTTCTGTAACGTGATGAGAAACATAATCAACCCTCCTGTATTTGTGGTTAATGGAATTCCTACAGCAAGGTCATTTCACTCACAAGAAAAATGACATAGGAGTTTGAACTCCAAATGTAGTCACATCAAGATCATGTATCAGGAATTGAGATGTGCGACTCAATTTCATAGCTGGACACCTCTCTCTAATAGAATTTAAAGGAAAATCCAGAAAGAATTAAACCCCTTCCAATTATTGTGGGGGTTTAAAGTTCTAAAGCATTTCATCTCTATATAAACTCACAGGCTATTGCAGGCAGAGACCTGTAGTGATATAGCACTAGGCAAAAGCAAAGTGCTTTAAAATGTGCTTAGACAAAGATGTGTGAAAGGGAAATTATTTTGCAATGAAAAAGATTCATTTCCCACTGACATTTCAGCAATCAAATAGAACAAGAGAGATACATTCTTAGTTTTTAATTTTCTTTTATCCAGAACAATTCATATCGAAATAAAATAGATACATTGAATTAGATAATTTCCCTTCAAAAGGACTAAACAGAACTGTGTAAGGACTTATTTAAGGAGTTGGCCCAGAGCTTTGTAAAATGCAGTATTGGGAAACTGAGCATCTGTGGTTTTATATTTCAGGGATGATGAAAGATTTTTCAACCTTTGAATTACAGCTTGTGCAAGCAGTACTGTTACTTAACTCTAACAGATTTGCAGATGTGTCCATCTCCAAGGCAATGGGCATTGCATTTCTATCATTCAAAAGGCTGAGATTAAAAATAAATCAAGGAATGAATTAATCCTATCCTCTCATTCTCTAAAAGCTTTGAAACACTACTTGGAGGGGTTCTAACAGAGATAATAATAGATTTTTATACAGATACTCTTTAAAGTGTTTACAGAAAAAGGTAAGAATTATTCATCTCTATTTTAGAAATAAAAGACACGAGAGGGCTTTACTTGAACCAGTTACACAGGCAATCACTGCCAAAGCTTAGTATAAACCTGGTCCAAGGTCTAGGCCTTGCCAACTATATATAGACCCCTCCCCCTCCATCCACCCATGAAAAATCCAATAAAGGAGGACAGACAGACAGACAGAATAAGAAAAGAAGGGAAGAAGAAAGGAAGGGAGAAAAAAAAGGAATACTGGTTCTAGAAAGTTAAAATTTGTAATATTTTATGACAAAGTTAGTAGGTATTTTTCTTTGACTATTGAACATAAGACTTATAAAAAGCTGCATATGTTTATGACTGATAATATCTGCAGTGATGCAAGCTAAAATAACAGTTCTTTCTCAGGAATAAAGGCTGAGTTCAATGAAAGGACATAACGTTACGTGTGTACAACCACTGGGAAACACTGACTGGCATTTTCTCTTTTGACCTGACATGACAGTGTTACATTCCAATGGAAAACATTGCCAAGACTCAGTTCAGCATAAAACAACATTGAGGAAAATAGTCTGTAGCAAACAAACAGAACTAAAGTTGTTTCAATAAAAGAAGAATCACGCTTGGAGCCAACAACATCTCTGAAAGTCTGTTTATTCTGTTGCCTCAAATCTGACAGGCCCATGATGAATTAAACAAACTACAATTAAAAGAAGAGTTTGGGGTGAACTAGAAACGCTTTGTTTTCTTTTTTCTCACTAGGACTCAGCTGACTTACATACCTCATCACAAGATACAAGGATGTGACTCTGCCCTTCTTATTGTGTGATAAAAACTTAAAAATAAAGGCCACGATAAAATTAGAAATAGAAATCTTAGAAGCTTGATATTATGGAAGCTATTCCTTAATATTCCTTAATACAGTAAAAAGATTTTTTTTACACTTCAGCTTCATGATCTGGAGCTTGTGGCTGTCAGCTTACAGGAATAAATTGCAAAGGACAGTCAGGCTTGCGTGAGGCTGAGATAAATTGCTGCCTCAGTTCTCTTAAGGACCTCTTTGCATTGGAGTAGGAAGACCGGGCTGTTAACCCACACTTTCTGAAATAAAGGAAATAGTATCTCTTACAAACATGTAAGATTTTGCCAGATTTTAACAGGTGTTAGTTGAAATGAATCTTCTGAAAATGAACCTCTCTGCAGTATTGTTTTCCCTGATGAATAAAAATTTTCAGGCTCTCCTACTGCTCCTCAACAAAATTCTGACCCCTAAGAAATTCTTGTTTTCCCAGAAAGGACAGAAAAAGGACAAAAAAAAAGCACCACTGTCCCTATGCAGCAGAAACCAGACTTATCTCCCTTTTCCATGGACAGGACAAGGATACTGAAGAAGTGTTTCCTGAGGGGTCCCCTCCTCACTTGTGTTGCCACTGCCTAGGCTGGGAGAGGAGAGGTGAAGATTCCTCCCTTGGAGGTGCCCCACCAGTTTCAGAGGAGACTGTGGACCCGAAAGGAGATCCAGGAACATCCTTAAAAAGAAATGCATCTGGTTATGTCTGTATTGGCAAACTGACAGAGAGACCCTGACACTGCTATTTTGCCATCTCTACTGTTAAACCACTAAAATAGGCCCTGGCGTGGTCCTGGCCCTGACCAGCTAGGAAGTTCCCAAATAAACCCTCAGCACAGATCCAGAGTTAGGAAAGACGGTGGATTATTTCCCAATAGGTAGCTTGAGTGTGGCAAGCTTGTTTATGAGACTTCAGTAGCACAAGCAAGACTAGTCTGCACCAGCTGGCCAGAGGATCAGCGTCTGGATCCTGGCACTGAGGAATCGAGGAGTAGAGGGGTAGCCCTTGTGTCTCATGTGTTGATGAGACAAGAGCTATTACATTCACTGCTAGGAATGGGATGAAATCAGGATAAGTCCTAACATTAATAACACTTGTGGAAGGGCCAGGAGACTTAGGTGAAAACCCGGCTTACATCCTGTAGTTTGGTAAGGACGGATGTTGATTTGAGTGGGGATGAATGCAGGTGGAGTGAATGGATGTGCTTTTCTGAGGAGACAGGGGAAACAGGGGCCTCCAGCATATTTTGGATATTTAAAAGTCCAAGGATTATTTTTTTTTTATCCCACAATGTTTGCAGGAATTTTCAAGATTCAACATTTTTTGTGTTATTTTGCATTTTGGTCAACTATTTTCCATGGCTTTGGGAGATGCTTGCATTATAGCAAAACAAGGTGGGCTTGCCAAGTTATAGGCTTTTGTTATAAATTCAAAATACTGAGTAAACTCCCCCAAATTTGCCAATTTTTGAGATAAACTATTGTGATGTATCAAGGGCTAGTCAAGCAGAATGGAAAGGAGCAAATGCACATCTACTATATCACTTAGATGCAAACAAGAAGGTAAACTGATGTAATTTTTAAAAAAAGGTGCAAGGTAGTCCTAGCAATAAATATATATACAAAAAATAATAACAATTCATTATTACTACAGATTTTCTTTACTCAGAAGATAATATAGAGACCAGGTTTTATAAAATTGAGTACCACTCTTCAAAATCCTTTAAAATGGACTTAAAGTCTGTAGACAAAGTTGACCATCAAGTTCATTAGCAAAAATAAATCCCCTTTAATAATTTGAATTTGCTGGAAAGGTTCCTCTCCTCTGAAGCTGCAGTAGGAAGTCAAATGAAATCCCAAGCAGTTAGGATGGCAAATGTTAATAATTGCTTTTTCTCTGGGGAGGGAGTGGTAATTTTATATCATTACACCTTTTTGAGATTATCCAATTGGCCAGGTTAAAACCCTGTTTCCATTCCTTTCAAAATTACTTTGAAACAAATAAGGATTATTTCAACTGCACTTGTAAATTAAGAAGTAACATAGACTCATTAGTTTTAAATTCTTTCCCTCTATCATTCTTATCACAACTAAGTCAAAAGAGGCTGTTAGACACTGCCTCTTCTTTAGGAATTCATTAAGATAGATGAAATGCTAGGTTTTGACTATTTCTCTCATTTAATTAAAAGATAAATTTAGTTTTGGTACACACTGAATCACTAAAGCATAGTAACAGCTATTTCAGTTAGGTGTTAATTTAAGCCCCAAAACACAAAACATTTTGCATGTCCCTGAGCCAAAACTGATGGGGATATTTTCCTTTTAAATAGAGAGAGCTTAACTGAATGTTGATTTTATCCTACATCTACTTTCACTCAAGTTTCTTCGTTTCCTGTATGAACCTGTTCTGCAATGGCATTTGCACTAATAAATAACACAGTAGATTCTAATGAAAGATAAAAGATCTTAAAACATTTCTTATTACCGTATGAAATAATTGCTTCACCCATAACCTCCTCACAGCATCTTGATTAAAATGCCACACCCATGTAACAACTCATAACGACATTTTAGAGCACAAAGAATAGACGTATTTAGGGGATGTAGGTGCCCCTAAGCAATTTTTGCTTCCTGCAGGAGTCACAAGAAATGGTCAGTCTGATAGAGATACCTTGAATGTGGGTTTAAGACGGTCAGAGGAGATAAAAATCTGTGTCCTGATTCGCCAGTGTCACTTGACGTGGCACCTGCTGTCTTGGTGGCAGCACTGCTTTTGAACTCGGCTCTACAGGGACACCTTCCCACTGCACCCCAGAGCAGAGCTAGTCCTCACAAGTCTGAACCAACTAATGATTTCATACCACAGGAAGCCAAAGTGTGGCACGACGGCAGACTGCAAGGTGCCGAGTACCACAGATATGCCAGAGACACGTATGTGAAGCAAAAGGTGAACAGAGAGACATCCTTCAGAATTAATCTGTTTTCTTTCTACCTAAAAGGGGATGGGGTGGAAGCAGCATTCTGACAGAGTGTGTGCCTCTGTATCCAAAACTGCAATGCCAAATCTTCTGCTTGACTGTGGTGGGTTGACCCTGGCTGGATGCCAGGTGCCCATCAAGAAGCTTTGTGACTCCCCCTCCTCAGCTGGACAGAGAAGAGAAAATATAACGCAAGGCTTGTGGGGCGAGATATGGATAGGGAGATCAAAATCACGTAGACTTGCCAGTGCCCTTCTTGTTTGGCTTTAATGTCCTTTATAAGGGTTAACCTTCCATATGCATCCCGGGTGTCACACCAACTCTAACTTGCTACCTTTTGTCTGCCTCACCTCCCCAAAGGTCCCAATACAGTACTTGTTCTGAGAATAAGACTAACTGCAATAAAATGAGAGTCCATTAAAACAGCAATTGAACCCTGTACTTTTTCTTCATGTACCCTCCAAGGGCAAAGATGATGATGGAGTAACCCACTATGTGTCAAATTATATAAAAATTAGGGCACTCACTAGGACCTGGAACATAGTTCCATCTCCCTCCTAGCCCAATGGAGTCTCAAATCCACATCTCGTATCTCTGAGGAGGTAACATAACCATTGGGCTACAAGTCATGCAGAGAAATGAGCAACTGGCAGCATTGCACAGTGGCACAGCTCCGAAAACAGGAGGAAGGATTTATCTCCATTTCTAAGTGCTTGAGCGTGTGCTGAAATGATAAAAAAAGCAAGGGGAACAGCAGCATGTTAGGATTTCAAGCTTTGAAATGAAAGAGTGTGTCCACTGTCTTCAGGAGGTGAATCTTAGCGGTGGATCACAAGTAGGTACAGGTACTTATTCCTGAGAAAGCATATATCCCACATGGGAGGACTTCAGGCATACTTCTATGTCAGCAGTGTCTCTGCTGTCTGCTCCCTGCTCACACCACTGAGTACTCTGGATCCTATAGTGAGGCATTTCACTGTTTAGATAGACTATGCACATAAAATTAAATCCAGCAGTGTGCCTGAAATTTGGGTATTTTGCTGTCTTCATGACTGAGTTCCTAAGACCTGGCATTCACCCTACTTCTCTAGGCATTTAACTGATGTGCCTAGAGGTTTTTGGTAGTCTGTTAAGAGACTCAGCTCTTTTGAGTGTCTCAAAGCTGAATTACTATCTGGAGATGCCCCTGGGAATCCATTAGAGTTCCCAGACTTAGGTGCATGCCCAACCTCACACGCCCCAGCTCTAAGACAAGCAAGACACCCAAGCGACTGTCTGCCTTGGTTTGGCAGATGAATGAGATACAGGTGCAGAAGCCAGAAGGGAACCACCATGTGCTCCACCAGCTCTCCTCTATCTGGCCAATCAGGGATACAAGACCGCAGGGCATGCTAACTTATCTCCTACTGCTGACTACGGAGGTTTCTGACAGCACTTAGTTCCTAATTTAGGCACTTGTAAGAGGCCAAAGGGAAACGGCATGAATAGGTGCCTTTTAGTTTTTTTCAGATCTAGTCTGCCACTGGATTGTATCACTCGATTCTGTATCACTGCAGCGTTTTCTTTATTTCCCTGCCTGGTGCATGAACAAACATTTCAAGCTGTTGGAAGGACTGTGGTTTTGTTCTTTTGCTTATTTAAAATATAATAATTTACATGTATACATAGATGTGAGACCCATTCCTCTTCTTACAAGCTACAATATGCTTTTTAAAAATGCATTAATTTCTTTTTCATTATTATATTCTTGAGCTGAAAGACAAAGAATGAACAAATAAAAAAAAATCACTGATTATGTGAAATTAAAAAATGAACAGTTGCAAACAAGGTTACAGAAATATGCTGCTAACTTACCTCATTTTTCATTGTTTTTCAAATTCGTATGGCTGGGAAGAGGACTTTCTTAGAAAATAGTTTCTCATTGTTTTTTTTCCCTGTTATATGAATTATCGTGATGTTCTTGATGTATTACCAGTCTTGAATTGAAGATTCAAAAAGTTATTGCCTTACTAACAGAGAGCTACATTCTGGTCAAAGTTTTGGAAAAATTAGAGGTAATCAGCAAGGCTTCATCTTATAAAAATTAATTGTAAAGACATGTTTAAAGATGTGAACTCTGACCAGTCAGATGACCTAAGCCTGTAAATTAGATTACATTACTGAAGAGCAATTCACTTTGACAAGGAAGCCTAAATAAGTCATCAGACATCCCACAATGGAGCTAGTCAAAATTTCAGAATTGTAATCAGGTGAATTAATGAGGTTGCTGAAATATATGGTAATATGAATAAGACCACAGTGACGTGAAAGGCCTTGCACTGACCTTTTCTTTTTTTTTTTCCCCACATCAGTATTGTTAAGACTTCTGATTCCAGCACCTACATGACATATCAGTTAGTCTTGTCGGTCTTGCTTTAAATGCTTGCTCGATGCAGAACCACCCTTAGGAAGTAATGTAAAACCTACAATACCTCAGTTGTCTAGGTAGAGACCTTTGTACAGCTGCAAGAACACCAAGGAACTCTCAAACCACAGCTCACAAAGAGATGTTTTCAGTCCATCCTCTGTTCTCTGCTCCCCCCTAGATTTCCTCCAGCAGAGGCACAAAGAAGGTGCACAGACTTGTTCTGCCCCTCACCTCTATCTTGATAAACCTTCTGGTGAGCACTTGGGAAACTTGTCCCGGCCACAATGCATGCTGACACTGCAAAGTGTTCTTACTACTGGGTTCATTTTTCCCTTATCTAATTTAATCCTAGAAATTCTGCCCTTTAAAGCATAAATATAATGCCACTGGATAATAAGACAAGGAATATCAACAACTATTTATTTTTATACTGATATTAAATAGGCATGTTGTGGGTCTGAATCTTATTAAATGATTTCTCTACAAGTTTGGTGTATACATATGTACATTCCATAGGCATGTGGAAAAACATTGTAAATATTTATGATTCTTTGGATGAGGAGACCTGAAAATTAGCAGAAAGAAGGTTTCCAGTATTGCAGTGAAGACTGTGAACACTTGCTTTCCTAGATGAAATGTGCCTATTTTCACTTTGCTGGCTTGCCAGGTGGTAAAAGTGAGTTAAAGTACCTGGCAAACACAAGTTCTGGGTACATCTGAGCTGTCAGTTGGGCTTGCTCCTATTGCCCGTGTGCACATGCTGAATCCTTCATGGGGTGGAACAACTTGGTATCTGCCCAGCTAAAACCTGGAACTGACTCAATGATAAAACCATCTCAGGGCCTGCTCCAATAAGCATTGTGGATGGAAGCAAGCCAACTCTCACCACCTCCACCTGGCCTAGCCTTCAAACCCTGTCCTACCAGGCGGTGAGCTGTCATAATACATAACTCCTTATGCAAACAGACCCTTGGCATCATGCACAAATACACTAGCGTTAGAGACGCCTGAAAGCGGCTGCAAGGGATAGCTGCTGCACCTGTGATATCCAAGTGCTATGGATAGGGCCAGGCTGCTCAAGGGGGAGCGCAGCAAGTTGTAAGGCACAATTCACTGGTTGGAGAACTGGGAGTCCATCCCTGGAGCAGGTGGTGGTACCAGCACAGACACAGTCACCCTTTCCCCGCTGGATCCTTACAGACAGAGGTTGTGCACAAGCCAACCCCAGAGAACCTGCAACTGAGAGAAGTCTGGTGACGCCAACTACTGAAGCTTATTTGAAGCTCATTTCCTCCTAAGTCTTAGCTTGAGAACCGGTATCAGCTGGTCATGCACTGAATGCCCTGCTTACTTACTTGCTTATTTTCTTTTTTTGGTTTTGTTTTTACTTTAATCACTGAGATGGTCTGTGCTGAATGCTGTAGATCAGGTTTGGTTAACCAGCCTTGCTCCAGGGCTTCATGCTGTGTACAAATTCCTGCACTGCACAGCCTACTTCTTCTTGTTTGGTGACTCCTCCCTAATTCATTGTCCACTTTCACCCCAAAACTTGTTTCTGTTTTCTGTGCTTTTTGTGGTTTTGTCCAAATGCCTTATTACCTGCATTTTCTAGGATCTGAAAACAACTTTGTTATTTTTATCTACTCCTATTACTAATTGTATTTTCCTCCTCTTTATGTCAACTGTGATTATCTACAACGCCCTGTCTCATAAGAACACAATGACATTGCTCAAAGGTGGGTTTTTTAGATCATTAACCACTGTGTTTAGATGATAACACTGAACCCTACGGAAGACTAGTAGACATCATCTAAATTCAATACATTGCCCAAAACTGGTACTCTTTGTAGTTTTATGAGATATTTTTCAACCTATGTGACAGAATTTACAGCAAATTGCATTTGGAATAAATATTTAATATAATAATGGATAATTATTCAAATAGTTTATTAAAATTCACATAAGAACTATGCCACTTTCTTCCTTTAACCCAGTAATTTTTTCCAGCAAACTTTTTCTTGACTCATTAGGGTATTATAAACTTACTGTGTGCAATACTTTTCTTTTAATTTCTTTTATCTGTATAATTTTTTCTATATACTAGTTCCATTAGCAATGGAGATTAAAACAGAATTAATGGAAATTATTTTCAAAATGTCTTACATCTTTATTTTTTACTGAAAAGTAATATGTTCTGATTTTATTAATGAGATAGCTTACCCTTATGGCCTTTTAATTTAACCCAAATTTATAAGTACTTCCTGCTTTTACAATATTTGGAAATTTGAGGGTTTATATGGAGGCTTTGAGTCAGTCTTTGCCTCTGCCTCAAAACTCTAAGTAGCCCTCTCTAAACTTTTTTTGGTTATCCTTGCCATTTTACATTGTAGTCCCAGATCTTGGATTTAATGAAGAACTCTTCCAATCACATGCCTTGTGTTGTCTTCCAGAGGAGTTCCTTCTGGTTTTTTTTTTTTAATTGGTGATATTTTTCTCCACTCACAGAACCAATTAGGTCCCTGACTTACATATTGTTCACCAAATTTCTTTGTTCTGCACACATATCTGTCTCAAAATTTAATGGCCTTCTAATATAGTTGGTAAACTCTTTCCATCTTATGTTAATAAATATAAATACTATGCTATAACTGGATACAATTTTTTCTTTTTTTTTCCACTCATTAGCACTATCATAAAGAAGCAGATGAAGATCTTAAGTATTCAACAGATATTTTAATACCTATATTCTAAAATTGTTTTCTAATGTATCTTACAGAGCTCATCCATGATGCTTTGTTATCCAGTGGCGGCCAAATTACCTGAGATTCTCCCACAAGAAAACTATTTTGTTACCAAATCTTTCTTACTCCCAGTGTGCTATAGTCAAAGTCTACTGAAACTTCTCTCATTTCTTATTGATTTTATCTTTCCCAAGACAACTTCCCAGCCAGGCTTTACTTTCACTTCGCATGCACATACTGCACATGACCCTTATATTCTCTCCACTTTGCACCATCACCTTTCTCTTACATCATTTAGCCAACTGTAATAAAATGTAAAAGCCCTGGAGTGACAGCAAGCTATTGATGACCTTCTGTATTGGTGGGTTCAAAACTAGGCACTCGTGTTATAGCTGTGAGCTACACATGAGCCAGCAGTGCACCATGGCAAAAGATGCTAAAGATGGCCAACAACATCTGGAGCTGTATTAACAGGAGCACAGGCAGCATTTGTTAGTCCACATGAATAATACTGCATCCAGTTTTGGACCCTCCATACTGGAGACATCAATAAACTGGGATAAGTTCAGTGAGGGCCACCAGGATGGTAGGGGCTGGACCACTTGCCCCATGAAGAGAGGCTGAGGAGCTGGGGCTTGTTCAGCCAGAAGAGATGGCTATGGGGAGACCTACCAGCAGTCCCCAATACATACAGGGATGTCAGCAAGGAGATCATACAATCAGAGAACCATAGAATCATTTAGGTTGGAAAGGACCTTTAAGATCGAGTCCAGTTGTAAATCTAACACTGCCAAGTCCACGACTAAACCATGTCCCTAAGTGCCACATCTACACATCTTTTAAATACCTCCAGGGTTGGTCACTCCACCAGTTCACTGGGCAGCCTGTTCCAATGTTTCATAACCCTTTCCCTGAAGAAATTTTTCCTGATATCAATCTTAAACCTCCCCTGGTGCAAAGTGAGGCCATTTCCTCTTGTCCTATCGCTTATTACTTGGGAGAAGAGACCAGTGCTCACCTCACTACAACCTCCTTTCAGGTAGTTGTAGAGAGTGATACGGTCTCCCCTCAGCCTCCTTTTCTCCAGGCTAAACAGCCCCAGTTCCCTCAGCTGCTCCTCATAAGACTTGTTCTCTAGACACCTCATCAGCCTTGTTGCCCTTCTTTGGACGCACTCCAGCATCTCAATACCAGAGCCAAGTACAGGGGGACAATCACTTCCCTAGTCCTGCTCACCGCACTATTCCTGATACAAGCCAGGATGCTGTTGGCCCTCTTGGTGACCTGGGCATACTGCTGGCTCATACTCAACTGGCTGTCAACCAACACCCCCAGGTCATTTTCTGCCAGGCAGC